>JBBPRP010000109.1:0-24575 GCA_038093135.1 Leccinum longicurvipes
GAGGTTTCGCTTCATCCGGTTCACTGGACGGTGTCGGTGTTGGTCGCGAAAAGGTGCAAGCCACGAGTAATCGGTATATGAGTACCCCGTTGACGAGGTCGCATGCCGCAAAAAGATACTTTCCAAACGACGCATGAACGAACTCGTTCGGGAGCAGCAGGACCGCCAAGAGAGGCGTATAGCGGTAGGTCTCGCGGTTGTACGGGCTAGGGAGGCATAGCACACCGGTCACCAATGCAAACTAACGAAAGAAGGGTCGACTCGCTCACTTTCCGACATTCAAGCCGAATTTCCCCGTCAATGGGCCTTGTGCGACGTTGTTCTCGTCGGGATTGAAAAGGAACCGTGCGGCATCGCTGAAGACGCGATAGTCGATGTCGGTGTACTTTACGTTGGAGCGGGAGTCGTGCCACTCGCTGTAGATGATGAGACCGACCCTCAACAGCGCAGATATGATTAACAGCGTCCAGAACCGAGGAGAACAGTGAAAGATCACGCTCGAGTTCATCGAGGTTGCGTTTCGGTGAGTCGCGGCGGCCGAAGCCGAAGATCGCTTTAGTCGTCGGCCCTTGAACTCCTACTACACCCTTAAAACTTATTTTCTTGATCTCGAATCATCTTCCCTCCAATATAATACGGTCATCGGTGCTTTCCTCACCTGGGGGGTATCAATCCACGATTGGGAAGTTAGAGCGCATAGTCGCCGATCGAGATTCGTAACTGGCGAACGGAGGTATCATGATCAAGCGAGCAAAGGTCGACAAACTGAGATCGACTGACACATGTTAGATGAGTTTCCGTAAAGGAAAGCCGTGCCGATGACGAGGATGGTTTTCATGACGCTGATCACTAGCAACAGGAACAACCCGGAGAGTCAAGTTAGTCATGATCCTTTGGACAACAATGGCGGCCGTGCAGCCGACGCCTGAATAGATACGCCTGCAATAGGTCTTAATGCCGAACATCTCGGCGTTTCGTGGTGCACCGTAGTGGTGGATGCAGAGAACAGATTTGGCATGACTACCATCGTACCTCCATTCAACGCTTGCGTGGTCTTAACTTTTTGAACAAGACAGTCTCGTGACTGATATTTGAAACTCGCCTCGAAATGGGTAAGATCATAACCATGTTACAGCGTGGCGGTAATCTCACTCGATAGCGAGGTGCGGTTTTCTGCAACCTGCGTGGTGAGTGTTGGGTGATCTGGACTGCGCTTTAATGACTTCTCGGCGTGGATATGGTTTAGATCATAAAGTCAGTGCACAGGTAGCGGTTAAAAAACGACGACGCTACTACGAGTACCCTCTTTACGCATAATTCCGGCCCGATCTTGAAACATCCCCATTGTGTACTTGTCTAGTAAGTACGTACAATGATAGTAATTTCTGCCCTGGTATCACCTCGCTTAGAAAACAGGCAGTCCACGAGTCCGACATTTGACTTGCAGGATACGAAATCTGGTGTACACTGCTATGAGTACAGCATAATCTCAACCCGATCGAATATTTTCACCTGCTGCGTACCTAGTCCAAATACAGGCAGCGGTCATAATTTCCATTCTGGTTGGCACCCCACCAGGAAGGGAATAAATGGGCAGTACCTGCTGCACCCTGAACGGCAAACGATAAGATGAACACCATCACCTGGGTGCCACCATCAAGCGCTGTAAAATATTCATGAATAACAGTGTTGGAAAATGCGGAAAGGAACACACCCGCTCCGATGATGTAATTGTATTTCTGGAACCAGCGGGGGTGGCGCGTTCTGATCCACCACTGGGAAACGAATGCGACCGAAAAGTACGATAAGACGGAAGAATTGATGCCCTGGCCGAGGCAGCCGATCCACATGCTAAACGAAGGGATAAGAGGCATAGCCCGTCAAGGGAAGCTGAACACTTACAAAATGAGAGGTATATAGAAATAATCGGCTCCAAGCTTGGGCCAATAGCGATGAACAATCCAGAACGGTACCGGTGCAGCAAGTCCGATTATATACGACAACGGAACCCACTGGTACCGGCTGCCAACGGAGAATAATTGATGGCTGAGGCCACCCCATACAATGGCTTGTGAGTTAAACTGCTGCGGTTGCGAACCGGACCAGATGTTTGTGCCTTCGACAGAAAGTAAAATCTCCCGTTGGTTGTCGATAATAGAATTCATCAAGACTAGAAGTAGCCATAAGAATGTGCCGAGGAAAGTGGTGACGATACCCTACCAAAGTTCAAGATGGCGCCAAGGAAAGTGCCGAACATCTGTGCAGTGAAGGAGGCACGAGGAGGCAGCTTGGCATCTGTTACGATACATTAATATTTCTATTGACAGTGATTCCAGAAGACATACACTGGCCAATCTTGAGGTCACGGAGCAACAGACAGGCCTGTGAACCGGTGTCTGAAAACAGAGTCAATGAGTGCGAGTCAAGTCTCATTTGCACATGGAAGTGGACATACTGTAGCTAAAAAGAACAAAATACATGTTAGCCATTGGCTTTCCGGGGTACAAGTATCCTGCGATCATCTGTATAAGGGTTTCTATTCTCGTCGCCATTTTAAGCAAATGGAATGCTAATCCGAAATAAAAACCTACGGGTTGAAGGACTCATCCCCGTAATACCTTGCAATGCTCCAAAGAAAACGATGGATATAGACGCCAGCATGATGGATATGATATAGCCCCACCACGGCAAAGTGGAGTCACTCTTGTATATGACGACCAGACCCACCATAAACGATACCACGAATGTCATGTAGTACCAGCCACGCTGGACCTCAGGGTACTGAAACAGGGAACTCTTCAGTATTCATAAACACAATTACAGAAAGCACGAGATCCACCTTGAGCATTTCAGCGTAGTGGGGGTCGATATCATTAGCGTGCTTGCACTGCTCCCGCATACCATCGTCATTCCAGAACCTCCAGTTCACATTTTCCCATCTAAATTCTTGCCACTGTCTGGCAAGGTTGGAGGGAGACAACCAGTTCCACGCCCCGCGCAGGTCATCGCGGTTCCAGAGAAGCATGTGGCTAATTGTTGCTGCCAATGCCAAGTTCGTGGAGATGAGGTATACGACCCAAGTCCCGGCATGGTAAGGCAATCCCTGTTCGGCAAGAAGTGTAGGATCGACTTCGTAATTTGCATTTAAGATCAATGTTTGATCATACACGGTTCCATTCTCGTAGAAGAGAAGTTGAGAGAGCTATTATTACGTTCAGTGCAGTGTCTATTGTAAGCAATTCCGGGACATACAAAAGGAAAGTTCTGAGATTGCCAGGTATTCTTGTAAAAGACGGCAATAAAGACCACTCTAACGGGAGCATGTTAGACAAGCCTTGAAAGGTATTCATCGTACACCCACATGCATAGTATGTAACCAATGAAGCAGGATAACTAATGTCTCGTGAGTCACAGTCAATCGTTAGTTTGCCTTGGACCTACCTGAACCTTCAAAGGAATTGCGACGGGGTTGGCGTAGCCAGCAATATACTGGAAATTGGGGTAGGAGTTGCCGCGGTATCTGCCTTAAAAAAACTAACCTGCCAGTCAAAGCAAATAGAGAGTAAACCAAGGCCCTCGTTTCCATTACTTCCACCAAACAATCGGGAGACGCCTGCGTTATTCGGAAGAGCAAGACAGAAGATTGAGAAGCCTGTGAGGAGTGGGAACATCCATTCTGGGAAGAGTTCCCATATAAAGATCCTAGAGATTGAGGTAACTCACGACTGCCGAAAAAGCAGCAAACTGTAACCTACACTCCGAAAACGAGATAGAACACCCTGAGTCTACGACGGGCTTTCGCACCATCTTGGAAGAATATATCCAACATCGACATCAACGGAAGTACCGTAGGATAAAGCATCTTCGAAGGATAGAGTAAAGTTGCTTTCATCATATTATATCAGAGAAAAAACGTCTCATAGTTCAAGAGGAGCTCACATTTCAATAAGCCGCCAATTCCGTACCCAAGGAGCTGACTAGAAAATAACAAGAAGACGGATGTCGCGGGGTTAGGTGTGATGTTGTAATACAGGCGCTGAACAGCAAGGATCTCCGTCGCAAAGGCAGAATTTGCTGCCGCACTGGCCATTATGATGATGAATGCATTCTCCTTTTTGTTGAAAGGATGCTGGACAGAGGTGAGACAGAGGCAAAACGGGGGTAATTGAAGCTTACGGGATTTAAGTAACGGAATAGCCCACGGCGAGGAATGAAAGTCTCCATTGAAAATCCGAGAATATAGGAGACGATGCCAAGGAACATCAAGGATACAGCTATAACTTGCTAGAGAAACCAAAGTCACCCCAACAGAATGAATGCAAATCCTGATCGAATTACCGGCTTAAAATAATAAATTTGGGCTAGTACGCATAAGAAACGGAAGAAATGAACAGACAAAGATGAACGTACCCAAAGTGCCGCCAAAAGCAGAGAGGCCAAGCCCGAGGAAGAAAGCTCGGAATGTCCATGGATTAAGAGACGGATTGTCCTCGACTGAAATGACGTGGGTTGCAATTTCACGTTCACTGTTGAGGACGACATCTGAAGCATTATCGATGGATAAATCAGGTGTAGCCTCCGAGTCGCCATCTTGCTTTGCGTAGCACGACTTTTCATCCTTCTCGGAAGAGTTTTCGTCGCCCGTGCTTGGCACCATGTCCTGTTTATCACAATGGTTGGATAGCCGTTTAAATACACGTCGGGGCCTTCAAGGATTGCCCACGGATGGAGACTTTAGGTATGGGGTACCGAGATACTACGACAGGTCAGTTTCAGTACAGTAGAACCCCTTGTAAGGTTATAAGGGGTTCTACTGTAATTGTGTTATTAGCACTGAAAATAATATGACGGAATGTTCGATAAAGTTTTGAACTTATTCTGCCAATGTACACGTCTCAATCGAGATGTGTTTGCCGAAAACAACATGGGGGCTACGATGATGTTGAGTTTACCATCAGGAAAATTGACACAATGGGAAATGGCAGGCCAAAACACACCTCCCTTTCAATGGAATTTATTTTCTTGGTGCGTGCTCAGGATGTATCGGGGATAATACCATTTGAATTCGGGGTGGAAAGGAGAACGTTCTCCAGTTGACTGCAGCGAGTAAATTCGGGATCTCGTTGTTTCAGCGTCCAACAGACGGCAGGTTTCCAGAACATCGAGTTTGCTTCTTCTGTCCACTTCAAACGTACTCTACTGGGTTGCCTGAGTTGATCTCCGTGACACGACACCAGCATAGTTGACAGGGGTAGAGCGGAAATACATCCATAATACACTATGTTCTTGAATGAATGTTGAAACCAATGTTTCGGATGTCTTATCTTCTCGTGAAAATGAAAACCTGTTTCTGGAAATTATCGATTCGTTTTCAGTCACGGATCATCGGCCCAGCTCACTAACAACTGGGGAGATTCGGCGCATATCTTCTCATGGCACTCCGCAATGTTGCATTGATTACTAAAATTATTGACCATTGCATGCCGTAGTAGCTGTATATAATGACCTACCGCTTTGTGGTATTATTTCCCTCCAGTCAGATTCGGAGTTGCTTCCGCATATGTCCAACTTTAAATCATTTCTGTGGGCTCCTATGACTCACATTGAACCGGATGCGGTAGTATCTGCATCGCAAAATTTGGTTCGTCGTGAGTTTCATCTGTGGTACAGTTTCCTAGGCATGCTGTCCAACTTGGAGGGCTTGGAACCCAGACAACAAGAACCGCGGAAATGATAAGTACCCATAAAGGGCGAACGAAAGCATCATCGAGTATGGAAAGGCTCATGGCTGTCCGAAAAACTGGCCGCACGTATCGAATGGTTGCTATGAAAGGTGCGCCATCATCTCCACTGGCATGGGGTCTCATGCAGAGAAAGGAGACATACGCGCGGGGTGGTAGAAACGCCAAGTAGAAGCCATCCTTGTCACTGGCACTTGATGAGCCTGTACGCGGGCGACAGGCAGAGATGGATACCCAGCTGGCGGTCGGATTTGTTTGAACAGCAATGGCGACGCAACCGACACCATGACGGATGGAGATCTCGCAACTTGGCAACCTGTCGGCAGTGGCTTCTTGAAAACTCATGATAAAAAGGCAGGAACTCTGCAGATGCGATTCATTATCAACTGCGAGCGGCAGGACAGTAGTACTTGAAGTAGCTTAGACGGACTCCCGGTTCCATACTCAGGCTACTACTATTAGGCCACTATAATTGAAACACCTTCCGGGTCGTTACGCAACTCAAAAAGAGCCGGCCTGCCTCATACATACACTTCACCGACTCGGGGGGTGTTATTGGGAAATATCAAAATCCCACTCTCAAAAGACAGATGGATCTCCGGTATTCTCAGAGAGTTCTTCGCTGCTTAATCGCCGGCGTCTCATCACATCGCTCAGTAGAACTTGAAGGTAGGTAGTCCACGAGTCCGATATTTAACTTACAGGCTACAACAACATTTGAAGTCGGGTGTACATTGCAATACTACGAGTACAGCATAATCTTAACCCGATCAAATATTCCCACCTGCATACCTAGTTCAAATACAGGCAACGGTCGTAATTTCCACCCTGGTTGGCACCCCACCAGGAAGGGAATAGATGGGCATTACCTGCCGCACCTTGGACGGCAAAGGATAGGATGAACACCATGACCTGGGTGCCACCGTCGAGCGCTAAAAAAATGTTCGTGAACGGCTGTGCTGAACAATGCTGGCAAGTAACACACCTGCTGCAACGAGGTAGTTATATTTCTGGAACCAGCGGGGGTAGCGTGTCCTAATCCACCACTGGGAAACGAATGCGACTACAAAGAAAGAGAGGATTGAGGAGTTGATTCCGACGCAGAGCCAGCCAATATACGAGCTAGATAAGGGGTTATAAGAGGCCAGGCCTGTCATACAGAAGCCGTGCGCTTACAGAATGATGGGCGTGTAAAGATAATCGGCGCGGAGCTTGGGCCAATAGCGATGAATGACCCAGAATGGCACTGGCGCAGCAAGACCAACTAGGTATGACAACGGAACCCACTGGTACCTGCCTCCAACGGAGAACAGTTGATGACTGAGGCCACCCCATGCAATGGCTTGCGAGTTGTACTGCTGCGGTTGTTGGCCAGACCAGATGTTTGTCCCCTGAACGGAAAGCAAAATATCCCGCTGGTTGTCGATGATAGAGTTCATCAAGACTAGAAGCACGTAAGAACCTGCCTGACAGAATGGTAAGGTAGCGTACAGAAATTCAAGACAGCTCCAAGTAGAGTGCCGATTATCTGGGCTGTGAAGGAGGCGCGAGGGGGGAGCTTGGCATCTGCCAAAGCTTGTCAGTGTCCTCCATTCGCAGCATTTCGTGGAAGACGTACACTGGCCAATCTTGAGGTCACGCAGTAAGAGACTGGCCTGCGAAACGGTGTCTGGAAACGGAGCCAATTAATCACGCCTCGTTTGCGCATGGAAGTAAACGTACTGTAACTATACAGAACGAAGTACATGTTGGCCATTGGCTTGCCCGGGTGCAAGTATCCGGCAATCATTTGTACGAGGGTTTCTATTAGTAACATTAGCTGAATACAGGGAAGTTGGTGGATCCGGGAGACTCACGAATTGAGAGAGCAATGCCCGTAATGGCGTACAACGCTCCAAAGAAGAGAATGGATATGATTGCCAGTAACACAGATATCACGAAACCCCACCATGGCAGAGTGGAGTTGCTCTTATAGATAACTATCAGAGCCACCACAAACGATGCGACGAAAGTCACATAGTACCAGCTATTTGGAGCGTCAGGGTACTGTAATGCAAAAATTGAATGATGTTCGATATATAACAAAGGCCAACAGCTGACCTTTAGCATTTGAACGTAGTGAGGGTCAATATCCTCGTCCTCGCTGGGTTGCTCCCGCATTCCATCATCCTTCCAGAACTTCCAGTTCACAGTTCTCCAGTTAAACTCTTTCCACTGCTTGCGAAGGTTGGAGGGGTACATCCAACTCCACGCCCCACTCAGATCATTGCGGTTCCAAAGGAGCAAGTGAGTGAAGGTGGCTGCCAACCCCAAGTTGGTGGAGAGCAAATATACGACCCAGGTTCCGGCATAGTACGGCAATCCCTGCTCCGCTAGAAGTGTAGGGTCCACTTCGTAATTTGCATTCAAGATCAACGTCTGGTCGTACACAGTGCCATTCTCGTAGAATAACAGTTGAGCGAGCTGTAAATTACGTTCAGTGTAGTGTCTAGCATAAACCATTCTCGAACATACGAAAGGGAAGTTCTGAGATTGCCAAATGTTCCTGTAATAGACGGCAACGAAGACCACACTAATAGGAGCACATTAGGCAAGCACAATGAAGTCCTCAAGTATACCCACATGCATAGCAAATACCCAAGGAAGCTTGAGAACTGACGACTTTTCAGTCGCATTCTTTTGTTACAATTTGCATTGAACCTACCTGAGCCTTCAAGGGAATTGCCATGGGATTGAAACCGCCCGAAATGTACTACAATTCGGGGTAGCAGTTACCGCGATGTCAATCTAGTGTAAAAACTAACCTGCCAGTCGAAGCAAACGGAAAGAATTCCGAGGCCCTCATTTCCATTGCTTCCACCAAACACTTGGGAGATGTTCGGGTTGTTTGGAAGAGCGAGGCACAGGATCGAGAAGCCGGTAAGGAGCGGGAATATCCACTCCGGAAAGAGTTCCCATATGAAGATCCTACAAAATCTTCGGTAAACAACCGGTGGAAACACTCCAGCGGAACGCAACCTACGCTCCAAAAACGATGTAGAACACCTTGAGTCTGCGGCGAGAACTCGCACCATCTTGGAAGAGTGTGTCAAACATTGTCATCAACGGAAGCACTGTAGGATAAAGCATCTTTGAGGGATAGAGTAAAGTTGCTTTTTTTTCGTTCCATTGCATCAGAGGAAAATTGTCTAATAGTTCAAGAGAAGCTCACATCTCAATACACCACCAATCCCGTATCCAAGGAGCTGACTTGAAAATAACAAGAAGATGGATGTTGCGGGGTTAGGTGTGATGTTGTAATACAGGCGCTGAACGGCAAGGACCTCCGTCGCAAGGGCAGAGTTCGCTGCTGCACTAGACATTATGATGATGAATGCGTTCTCCTTTTTGTTGAAAGGATGCTAAACAGAGGTGAGACAAAGGTGACACGAGGGTCACTGAAGCTTACGGGATTTAAGTAACGGAATAGCCCACGGCGGGGAATGAACGTCTCCATTGCATATCCAAGAACGTAGGAGACAATGCCAAGGAACATCAAGGATACCAATACGGTTTGCTAGCAATAACGAATTAAATGAAATGAACGAAAGAATCATGATTGAGCTTACCGGCTTAAAATAATAAATTTCGGCTAGTTGCATGAATAACAGAAGAACTAAACAGACTGGAATGAACGTACCCAAAGAACCACCGAAAGCAGACAGACCAAGCCCGAGAAAGAAAGCGCGGAATGTCCACGGATTGAGAGACGGATCATCTTCTACGGAAATGACGTGTGTCGCGATTTCACGTTCACTGTGGAGGACAACATCGGATGTATCGTCGATAGATAGGTCAGGTGCAGCCTCGACGTCTTCCTTCACGTAGTATGACTTTTCATCCTTCTCGGAGGACCTTTCGTCGCTCATACTTGGTGCCCTGCGTATTAGGCCAGGATGGCTGTCGGGCTGGATATCGTTATCCATGGGCACAGACTAGGTACGGGGTACCGTGAGGTGGTGATCGGAGATGGGCTAGCTTAAGTATCACGGTACCCGTACAAACCGATTGGTCGATCGATAAGGTGTTACAAATTCATGCAGATAGCTGCCGCGATGTGTGAGATCGTCCTGAGCATCAGCATGCGCGTGGGGTGGACTTCATCGTTTAACCTGGGGAAGAAACTTCCAAACGGGCAATTCCAAGGAACAGTCAACATGGTGCACTGAGCAAATATAGCGTGTGTCTGTAAATGCGTTAGTAATGTTGCCATCCTGTGATACACAGTACCATAAAATGTCCGCGTGCTATCATCCTTGCCAATGAAACCAGGAATCCTTGAGAATTCTGTTTCATGAATCATGAGCGTCTGAATTTACATTCACCGATGCGAATCTATCACTACCTGACATCCGGTCAATGCGTCACGATTCACAACTTGAAAGAAACACTTGCCAATGTAAAGAGAATCGTCGACCTTGTGGCAGACATAGTTACAATAAGTTGTCTCGTACTTCGAGTCCTTGTTTCCTGTGTTGATCCAAATCAGACCGTTCCACGTTTGGTCGCTTGTGCCGCTCTGCGCCGCAAATTGCATTGGGGCATGCAACGTTGAATGTCACCTCTGTCAATTGCAACCATTGCAGCTGCAAAAACTCGGCGTATTCTTGCGACAGTGCCTCTCTAATAATGGATGATATAAACGAGCAACTCATCGTGCAAATTGGCTCCTACAATACGAACCTCCAGACCGGCGCGGGCGTTCCTCAGAATCTCGTAGACTGGCTTGCTCCCACGTTTCAGGTCTCATCTTTTCTCTCCAAGGAACAGAGAGCGCCAGATATTATCGCCGTTGGCTTTCAAGAACTACTTCCACTGCACCTCGGTCGTATGTCTCCTATTTCGTATGTATTAGAGAACGAGTCTGACCCTCAGCATTAGTCGCTGGACGCTCAAAATCGGTCATCGACGAAAGGGACGCGCATATACGCGCTCAAATAGAAGCGCATGTTCCCAACAAACAACCCTACTCCCTTGTTGCGAAAATCGTCAACGTCGGTGTCGCACTGCTCGTGTATGCCAAAGATGATACGATTGCTCGCCGTATATGCGACGTGCAGACACAGTGGACCGGCACCGGACCTGCATACATGGGCAACAAGGGTGCCGTAGGCGTACGATTCCGCGTCTCTGATCGTGGATCCGAAGCGGGCGAGATCTTCACGTCAGTGTGTTCATCTGTCCTACTCCTCCAGCTCACTCACCCTCCGGTAGTTTTGTCTGTGCCCATCTCACGGCCCACGAAACACACCTCAAACGTAGGATAGCAGACTATCACCACATCGTTCGGACACTCATTTTCCCGGCATTGCCTTCCTTCCCTAATGAGCCCCCCACAACCATGTATGCCACATCTCACCTCTTCTTCCTGGGGGACCTCAATTTTCGTGTCGCGATGCCCCCTTCGTATCCGCTCCATACGGCGTCCCGCGGGGAAGAAGCACTGTCCCTGTTGATTGACGAAAAAACGCGAGAAGCCCTGAAAGAGTACGATCAGTTGACCAATGAACGCCGCAACGGAACAGTGTTCATCGGTTTACGAGAAGGTCCTTTCTGGACGTTCAAGTGCACTTACAAATACGTGCTGGGCGAAGTTGACAAATACAAGTAAGCAAATTCTCCTACCACGTCGTTGCGCCTTCCTGAGACCAGTGCCTTGTTCAGCACGAAACGAACGCCGTCATGGACAGATAGAATCATGTACACGACGTACACGGATTCCCCGACTACTCCAGATAAATCCGACATCGTCAACATCCTGTACACTTCTATCCCATCGTATGTCACGTCAGATCATGTAAGTTCTCATACTAGATAGACCCTGATGAACCGCTTATCATGACGACTCTGTTGATAGAAACCGGTAGTATCCCTTCTTCTCCTTCCGGCACCACACACGTCTATTGCTTCTTCTTCATCACCGACGGAGGGGGAACCGTCGTCAGCCCCTCCCCGCCTTTGCTTACCCTCGACGTTTACGCCAACGCCTGACCCTTTTGCAACCGTCAAGAGACACACGGGGCGCATGTTGGATCGCATCATCGGCTATGCTTGGTGGCTCCTCATCATTGTCGGTGCTGGTTCCACCGTTGTTGGTATTTTCAATTTCTTGTGTGTCTATGTGAGTTGGAAATGGATCGGGCGCTGGTGGTGGGGGTCATCGAATGGAAATAGTGTATGAAGCCGCGCCCTAGAAGCCTCGAGGCCTCATGTTCAGGGGTTGGCGTTTCTTGGTTAACTTATTCCTCCTTGTACAACCGAGCCATGTGCTGATGTAGCGCCACTATCGCCACGTCAACGTCAAATCGTGCCTTCCATCATCGCGAAGTTCCATGCGTCGTCCGACTCACCAGGTAACGGATGACCAAGCTCTGAATGTACAGGCGCCAACGCACCCACGGACGTCTTCCCCGCCAATGTCCGAGAGCACCGTGAACCTTTAAGAGAGATTCCAGTAAAAACAGGACATATAGCAATTCCGTGGTATAACCAAACAAAATCTCCGACATTCCTTATCGCCTTGGGGCATCTTAGTCCTCTGTGGCAACCAAAATATCAAGGGCTTCCACCCCCACCTCTTGATTTCCTTCTTCGTTTGTGTGTTCAGATGCGAGGCGGTCGCCGACCGGCTTTGAGGGAATCCGCACAAATAAAACAAGGGCGAACGCAAGTAATGACGTGCCCGTGGACACGATCATAATAGCTGGCGGGAAAACCGCGACTGTATTGAAATAGACGAACCCATACAACGCTGGGCTAATGATCTGGGACCTGTCACATGCCGTAAGTGAGACAGGATCACACGACCGAATGAGCCAAATTTTGGGTCGTCGGACGACCAGGTACATAGATCATGCAAGGTGAACCGCGAACACGTACCCGAGAGCTTGTACGACACTGAGTGCGCCAAAGAGTTTTCCGACTTCGCCACGGCTTTCGGGATGGTGACTTGTATAGATATCCAGAGCAAGTGCCTGTGCGGCTGGTTGGAATCCACTGCTGAACGAGGTGGCTGCACCCGTCAACGTAAATAATGCACCCGTACTGGCGACTGCCATGCCCAGGAAAGTTACTGTTTCCAACGCAGCAGAAATGCGTGCCAATGAGAGATCAAAGGAAGCAGGATGAGAGACAGCGACACATTGGTCCAAGGCCATAGTCTGAGCCGAGTTTGGGGATGAACTGGCATCGCGGGACGAAGAACCTCGAAGAGGTTCATTGGGCGTGGAAGGGAGCTGGATGGGGGAGGGCTTAAAATGTTTGATGATGACTTGGTCGCGTTTGAACATAACTCCTTCAGTACAAGTGCAAATACTTACGGGGCAAAATGACTGCCGAGAAGATGGAGCGTGTAGCACTAACAATTGACATAAAATAGCTTATCTGATCCATATCATTGATGAACGAGCGATCCTATTCGAAATACAAATGCTCACTTCTTCTGACATCCAGTTGAACTGTGCCGCAGCATACTGGAATGTGTAAGTCGTGGAACCCTGTGATGGCTGAGATGAATATTCTGATGAAGATATACCATGGCAGTGCCACTCACTATGACGCTCACCACAAGTCCATAAGCCATGGCAACAAAGAAAAGGTTCCAATCTTTTCTATTTCGTTTTAGTGGATCCGTATCGGAGGATGGTTTAGGCAGTAAGACGGCGAGTGGAACAAGAAACCTAGTGACGCTCTTCAAGACACAGAGAACACGACTATTGGAGGCTTGGCTGACTTTTTCCTGTGACCACCGTAGTCGTGCACCCCGTGCTCTCGCCGAAGTAAGTGATTCAGGAATACATAACATGAAAATAACGTATGAGCCGTTTAGGATGGCAGCGAAATAGAAGACGGACAAAATATTCCCAGTTGAGTGAATGAGGAGACCACCGAGCAAAGGTCCAACAGATGCACCTGCGAACCTAAGACCAAGTTGAAGTGCAAAATATCGTGATCTGCATAATCATAGTTTCAAGTAGCAGACATGAGTCGGAGAACAACTGACCTCGTAGATGGTTCAGTTGTATCTGCAATGTACGCTTGAGTAACCGCCACCCCCGCAGACATGCCTATGCAGAGATAAATATTACAGTCAATGAAACAACGATCCGATGAAGGTCGTGCAAGGTACTCACTTCCACACAGGCCTTCGGTCAAGTAGCCGACCAGAAGGAACCAATATCCACCAGGCAATACATCCACAAACCAAGCGGTGATAACATGAATGATGACATCATTCACGAGGAGACCAAATACTGAGGTAAGTAGGACGACGCGCCGTCCAGAACGATCAGACAGCTGGGTAGACACCCTGAGCCAAAAGGCCTATCAGCTTTCGTGTACACTTACGGATCCCCACCAACCAGTTGTAAGGCAACTGAGTATACCCATGGCAGTCATAAAGACTATAAGCGAGTTAAGACAAACCAAAAATAAGGTAAACCGAAGCAAACCTGCGCTGAGCCTTGCAACGACGGCTTGCACGACTGGATCAGAGGCGCACTTGTGCTGTGAATCGGGTTCGCTTTGGGCTTGGGCATCATCAAACGATGTGACATTGTATATGGAATTTGGAAGGAAGATGGTGTCTGGCGTCCCATCGCCACCAGAGAAATGTGGAACTGGCATAGCACCAATGTAGGCAGTCATAGACTCGCGTGCTAGTGGTGATGCAGACGAATGCAGATTATTCATAACATAGTCCGGTCTGTGAACACGGCAAGCAAGGTTTGTGTACATTGCTACCTTGGGAGCAAGTAACGCAAAATGTCCAATGGAACCAAGGGATGCCCCAATGATAACCCTTAACAGACACACCGTGTCGAGTTCAGACCAAACTAATATGTGCCATGACTGGCACTGACCAATATGGCGAGGGCCTCTTCCACCAGGGAAGTCCGTTCCATGACAAGACCTGTCGAGTATGGATTTCGTCCTCATCCTCAATGAGAGAAGGAATCTGCTCGGAACTGAGGAGAGTGGACTGCTCGTGAGTTGGGTGAGACTGAGCGTCGTAGACATTTGGTTGGAGGGGACCGTCTACGAGCACGGCGCCTCTGGAGAACATTATGACAAGATACGGCGGAAGGAAACTCGGAATGGTCCATCCGCGGACTAAATTTAAATGGGCAAGTTAGTCACTGAGCCAGCCCGCGGAAACCTTGGCGTGAAACGGATAAAACAGGTGCAAATGTCGATTACGTCATAGATTAGAACTTCACTGCCAGCGAGAGAGAATAATTCATTGCATTCAAGATACAACGACGTAGTACGATTATACATTTGTCCACGACGTCTATGAGGTAATTCATTGTGTCCGCATCAAGGAAAATATCAATGCAGTTTGAATGAAAATGCCAAGGTGCTATCTCAGTCGGGGATCCTACTAGTAGTGCGTAAGCAGCTCGGCCTGATAAGCAGAGGAAAAATCTTATCTCTTCCGATCACACTCGTTTCCAGGCCTACGACGGTGAGCTCAGTATGCAGCAAGTGCACACAGAAATGCACTAAAGACGAAACAAAAAGTCACACACAGTTGATATACCCCAAGCCCTCAAGGATTCCCTCCGCAAATTTCGTTTTGCGAGGCGGAACCAAGGGAGTGCTGCGCTCATCGTCAAGATCAACAAGGACAAACTCGTCATGGAGGAGCAGGAGCAATTCGATAACATTTCCATAGACCAGCTTGCGGAAGGTAATCTCACCGGATCGATGACCATCTTGGATGATGACCGTGTATATCGCCTTCTTCCGAAGAGCTCCCTGAGCACTCACCGAGATACGTCGTACTGTCATACGAGCTAAAGCATAAGGACGGGAGAACCTCTTTCCCGCTGGTTCTCGTCAACTGGGCACCTTCTTCATCCGAGATCAAGCTTATGACTTTACATGCAAGCGCGTTTCTTGACTTCCAAAATGTCGTACGTACAGTAATCAGACACTACTCCCGTTTGATCACGACCGGATTTCTTTCCAGGCGGACATTTCTAGGGTCATTGATATCATGGATGGTGTAGAGAGCCTCACAAAGGATGCGATTGATTCAAAACTCCTCTCATCTTGATGGCGTTTCCATGTCACACGTCCAAGTGATCTCAGATTGCACTCGTACATTAGGAATTCGATGATCTATCGTACATCAATACATGTCGTTTAGCAATGTGTACTCATTCCTCGATTTACTGACCTGGATAATATTGAATAGTCTCTCTAGCTCTTGCCTAGTTTCCGGCTCGTTGGCATGGACAACGCGAACGCTCATTAAGTCAGTCGTGGCCAAGAGGCTCAGGAGCGCTCTCCTCTCTAAAAGCAGCCTAGTAGTTATTTGGTGCGGGTTGCTGTCAGATATACTCTGTCAAAATCAATAGTGCGAAAAAAGTGCGCTCCTGTGCAAGGTGTGAGCAGGTGGGTTAACTATCGCCGCTAACCTGTCACAGAAGTAAGGTACAATTGTTCAACTGTCGCTAGGTGCCCAGACCATACCTGAAAAGTGATGAAGCATAATAATAAGTACGCAGAAGGTCCCGATGTCCGGTCCCGATTTATATTGTTCCTGTCGCCAGCGCATAGTTCTGTTCCTCTGTACCTTCCGAAGTTTGCATAAAAATAAAGGCATGACGCGGACGAGCCACATCAATCGTTCCGTAAGGTCGTGTGATTCGCTACCAATTACCATTGTCTTGACTTGATGACGTGCTCGGGCGCCGATAACGCGAGAACTCAATGATGTTGCATCCGGGCAGGACGAGTAATACTAGAATAAAACGGCACCGTGCGAAGAGATATCATACACGCATGCCCTCGATGGATGAAGTACTAGTATGCAGTAAGATTTTTCAGCGGATAAAGCTACGAATGTAACAAGAATATTCACTTTGTTAGAAACTCTGGTGACATCGTTCTCAAGGATTTTCCAGAAGTGAGTTAATACGTGTACCCCTTTTCATGTTTCAGTTTCGTCAATTTGGGTCAAGAGGACACGATTGGGCTTACACCGATCGTAAGCCTGAGGGTGCTATGGTCTACTGTTGAATGACCGAGATCACCACATTCTTCCTGGTGGGGCTCCGATAACGACAAATGTAGACTTCAAGTTGCCCCATTGACAAGCTGGAGGGTCGGGAACCCCCGCTGAGTAGAGCAATTAATTACTCACCATGTGTTCATCAGCACCATCCATTGAACTGAGGTGCAAGTTGCAAAAGGATTTAGGGTGACGTACCGTACGTTGCTCTGAATACGTTTCTGGGCTCATAGAGAGACCTCGTATAATGGAATGTGATCCAGTGGTTGAGGATGTGATAAAAATCGTCTATCATCTGCTCGCGAGCGACACAAAGAGATAGGTAACTCTCGCAGAAGTAGCGTATTTCTGCACATCGCATAGAATTAACTCACGGTACTTCGGGCCTTCGAAGCATGCCCAAGATACCTTGGCTAATAGCCTGAGTGCCATGACAATCTTTTTCTGAATTCCAGCGACCACCTTGAAGACACGGAAAATCGTGCATTCGCTAACACGTTGCAGAGTGATTTCTACGACTCTGAATGAGGCAAGAGAAGAATGAGCAACCTATACACCTGAATACCCTACCTCAACACCAACGACCGAGGACCTGCATATAGCTGGCATACTCCGCAAGTTCAACAGAAATGCATATGAAGAATGATAATTAGCCGCGATTATACACATGTTCTACTCCCTAGGAACGAAAGGATTGGTGACGCGCTTGGATGGCGCTTCGATAATCGCCGGAAGGTTCCTTGCCATTTCCTTAGTGCCGGCGGGGAATGGAAGATCATCCACGCCTTTGGGTAACACCTTTTCGTACTCTCCTTTAGCCTGATGAGCTTTTGCTACGCTGACCATCCTCTTCTTAGCATCACGAATTAGGACTTGAGCATCATCGACCCCAGGAACGGCGCCCTTGAGGAAGATCAAGTCGAGTTGGCTGTCGACTCGCATCACAGTGAGGTTCTGAACTGTGATGCGTTCGCCCCCGAGTCGACCTGCCATTTTTCTACCAGGCCAAACACGACCAGGATCCTTGAAGACACGTTGAGCCATTCAACAATAAGCCAGGGAAACCACAAACCTGATGTGCACCAGTGGCTCCGGCAGAACGGTGAGATACAGAAACACCGTGACTTGCTCGTAAACCCTTAAAGTTCCAGCGCTTCATGGTACCTTGGAAACCTTTGCCAATGCTGTTTAATAAACCACGTCAGGGAACAGCAAGGTGCGTGTTTGAATCGAGCCGTACGAATTTGCTATGACATCCACATACTGTCCTGGGACGAAGTGAACCGCCGACAGTGTGGTACCTTGTCTATGTTGATGTTAATGTGCTGAGGTAGGGTTTAGGGACTTACCAACGGGGACATGCGCATCTGGCGTTATTGGAAACTCCTTCACGATGTACTTCGGAGGGACTTTGGCCTTTCGGAAGTGACCCTTCATTTGATGCGTCGTCGTTCTACTCGGACGATCAGACGCGCCTAGTTGGACGGCATGGTACTCGGTCTGATCTGGCCGTTTGTACACGACATTGGCTGTTACTTGGCAGTTCTCGAGCTGAAGCGCGTTCAGTAACAACACTCACGAGCGGTCTCAAGACATACCTGAAGAACCGTTACAGGAACGCGTACACCGTTGTTATCCCACATGACAGCCATTCCTCGCTTCCTCGCAACGAGTCCCGTACGAATCGAGTCTGCTGACCATTTTTGGGCGGAGGTGGAGCTTGACGTGTCGGAATTGGCAGCTTGTGCGAGTCTGGACACCGTAGTATGAACCTTCCTACATTGTCGTAGGAGCTGGTGCGGATTTTGCGAGAAGGTCCAGAGCCTAAGCATCGTCTAAGTTTGAGCACAAGTTTTGCGGCGCGAAGTGTTTTCACTGTTACCTTTTTTGGAACTAATAAAACTGGCTGAAGTGTGCCTTGGATCCGTTCAAGCACCTCCTAGCTCAGATCCTCGAATGTTCAGATGGAATGGAACATTGGCCGGGGCATGAAAGACAGGAAAAAACAAAGATCATCGACAATTCGAAAGACAAGGGAAAACAGAAGGAGCACCTTCCCGAGTCAAGCTCGTGGCGATGGCCTCAGTTGGAGCACGGGTCAACCGGTAGAATCACCCTAGTCTCGAAGGACAATGGGGTTCGATATAGCCGCGTTGTCGATACACCCCATGGTTTGTGGAACGCATATACGTGTTGTTCCTTTCTGATTTGTATCCTAGACAGGAGATGGTTGCCACTGGGTAGACCAGCAAAGGTTTTCCCTGAGACACGTTCTCCTCAGATGAACGTCCATGACCATTCTGCACGCCAGCGCACCAAAGAAGGAGTGAGGTCCATCCTTTTCTCTCGACCATGACCGACTGATACGGTGTGATTCAGCTACATTACCTTCGCACCCACTTTCCGGATGCAGATTTCCCTGGCGAGCTGCTAGAGAGTACATTGGAATCGGACGCCAGGGAAATACACTGTTCTACGGCATTTAACCCTTTCCTCGGAAACCGGCTGGCAACAATGTCTTCTCATCACACCCGAAACGAATCTATTGTTGTTTTTCCAATGGGCGAACTTGGAAGGGAACTTAGTGAGGGGAACCATAATCTTTGGGTCAACTTATTTACTCATATCTCATCAGACATATCTCGGTTTGCTTTCGATAGTTCAGGAAATATGGTGTTCACTCCCTCAGGGTCACCATCTTTCGCATTTGAGACGCCGATTCTGCAAATTTCGTCTACAGTTGAGTGGATTGCTACCCCATACCGTACTTTCCTCGTCCGCACATACACGTCGTCCTCCCTCTGTCGCTTAGAAGGCTCAAAGGTCACGAGAGAACTCGACATTACGAGGTCTGAGGCTGGAGACGTTCCAATCGTGGATTCCAGAATTCTAGCTTCCGGTCCTGATGTTGTTATTGTCAATCGAAATGGAAAGATATACAAGTGCAATACGTATAACGGTGGCAAGGCGATGTACGTCGCAGTTTCCACTCCCATGGCATACTTAAACCTGTTTGGACCAGGCAGCTAATCGGAGCACACGAAGTCAGTGCTGAAAACGACTTTTGGCAAATTGGTGTCACTGCACAGGACAATGAATGTTTCCTTGCGTCTTGTAAATACGTCAAGCATGTTGATTTGAGGGTATGCGTCCATTTTCATTCGTAGATGATGTCTCATTACGATCTCGCAGTCAGCGGGCGCGTTTGCGGACGTATTCTTCCTCGATCACCCGAGTGCAATCGTGACATCTTTTGATAGCCCGATGCACGACTACATTAGTCGCGTCACCACCACTTCCGACGTGATATGGCTTGACGATCGCTTTCGCAGGCGGCCTCTATTGAGCTATAAACACTACCGGAGTTTCGATCGGACTCTCCGATTACTAACTGCCAACCTCCCTGATGGTACGTCTTTGTCTTGAATCACAGAAGGTGACTCATTGGTGTTTCTAGCCTCATTCTCACTATTGACTTCACGAGCGAATGATTTGGTGACCCTATATGATGTCAGCAGAGGCTCTGACAAGCTCTTGCATTGCAACTCTGTTCCATCTTGTCTGCCTCAGGATGGATCGGTGTTCACAGCATTCGATGGGCACGCACTTGTTGTGCTGCCCTCACGCGAGGAGTTGACGTTCCTTCGCCTTTGCCGACGTGGAAGCATCTATCGACAAGATGCCCGCGTCACTCGACTCGATGAAAACGAGTCCGAAGCTGTTCACCAAAGATATGTTACACATCAGTGGGATGAAGATGTGCAAAAACTAGCAATGCAAGCTGATGAGCTACGGACTGACTTTGGCCCAGCTGGAGGGAGACATTACACTGAAGTCGACCTTCGCGGCGCTTACGAGAGTTTGTCCTTCCATGTCCATAACAAAGCCTCTTCTCATAATGAATATAGAAATATTCACAATTGCAGATGATTCCGAAGAGGGCACGGACGGGAACACCTTCCAAGTCACAGTGTCTCGAATACCCGAAGTTTGGAAGGAGGTGGAGGAAACTGCTGAAAGCATGCTAACAACGTAAGACGATTTCTTCTTCATCGCTCCGTTGACTAACTTAAAAAAGCTTCGATGTTATGTCTGGTGCTGAGGGCGGAAACAAGCATACCACCCAGACTGGCTTTCTCCCAGGGGACGACTTCAATACAAAGCAAGCTTTTGACACATTAATGAGTGGTCAGCTTCCCACCCCGGAACTTATCGGCCTTGCACGATGGCATTACAACATCCAAGACACGACGATCCCTACCGTTGAAGACGATCCTGTTGACCACAGTGCTTTGCATGAACGTTTGAAGGAGCTGAACCTTGTATCTGAGGTCGCGAGAGACCACTCTTCTGTGCAGCGCGAGACGGAAGCCCGAGAGCGCTTGGTTCTTGACTTGGCGTTGTCGAATGATGTGTATTCTGCAAGACCAATCTCGCACCCTCTTACCGGAAATGAGACAGCACCGAACGCTGTGCCACCTGTGGTGATGTCCTACAACGAGGAGCCTCCTCAAATCAAATTTGGGTACTTTCGCCCGATTCGGAAGGCAGGCGCTGACCACTACGTGAACAAAGATGGAGATCTCGGAGAACAAGATGCAGGGGTTTCGAGTCCACTTGGGGTGCGACTTTTGCTCGCCGAATGGGATTTGGGAACGAATCCGAAAGACTACACTTACCATGACCCGTATGGAGTTGTGGATACAGACGCACAACACAAGCCACAATACAGGAGATTACCCGCTGCCCTGCCTACGACACAGAAGAAGCAAATACAGCCACAGCGACCGCCGCCTGTCGTTGCCGTGGCTAGTACACAACCTCCGGTAGTCCACACAGGCGCGGTTCAGGGACAGATCACACATTCACAGCAGCAATTCGAACCTAGCTGGGACGCGTTTTCGCAGGAGCCGATGATAAGCACACAAGTACTGCCAGGGCCCTTTGGAGGTCGCCCGGGTGCTGGAAAGAAAACAGCCAAGAAACGAGTAGGAGGGTTTTGATACTGTATGATTAGTTCTGTGGTAAATGTAGAGGGACGTTGATATTGCGTGCATGAGATTAGATGCGAACAGGAACCGAGTTTGGCACAATTTGTCTGTTTCAGCGGGTGAATTGAAAGATCTCAGATGCCGGGGCCGGGTGAGAGCGAGTACCCTATTTCCGTTGGCGTGCTTCTTCCTCCCGGTCTTCATCGTTCACAAGATTCACGAACTTCCATTTGGCAAGTCCTCATAGTAGACGTGCAAAGCGCACAAGACTGGGCTGTACAGCTGGTCCAGCCTTGATTTGCGCTCCATGGATGGAATTAGGTCCGTTTTTGTCGCATGGCGTGCTCAGCCTTTGTGATGGGGCGCTCATACCTTGGATAGTACGCCTCCCAACCCCTGGTTCGACCCTGCGACGTGGAACGATGCTCTGAAACGTATGCCTCTTTGAGAGTACATCTCCTTCCGCCTCTCCAGCCTAAGACATTCGCACACAGGAAACAAGTCTGCAGTTTGTGCTCTTTCAGCCAGTTGCATATCCACGGTTGCAGGGTATCCGGTGCGCTCCCTCTTCCCTGTCGGAAATCCAAACTTTTTTTTCCTGACCACGATCTTTCCAGTTGGACTCGTTGAAGTCAAGGCTACAAACCACCAAAACACGACTATCCGTTCCGAAGCTCGCAGGGCTGGTGTATCGGGAGGAGGGTGTCAAAGGGTTCTACCGCGGTTTATGGATTCCTCTTGTCACCGTATCATTCGTTCGTAAGTGCTTCCATCCCTCGCACTCGCTCTTGCTGCTGAACGTTTTGGAAGGTGCTGCTTCGTTTACCGTATACAGTGACACGAAAGAGTATTGTCGCAACCACCATTATTTCGTTCGGGATAGGTTGTGGGACGCCGCCGTCATTGGTGGCATCGGCGGTGCACTGTCTGGATCGCTAATCTCCTTTGGGAGCGCACGTACGTTACATCTACTTTCTTCTTTACTGCTCATGCTCATCCTCGATGACCATAGCATTCGAGCTTGTCAAAGTAAGCTTCATTGCCGTTCGTGTGACGCTAACATCTGATATCTAGTCCACTAGGTCCGTAGACAACTCGAGTACAGCATCGCTATGAGCAAGGGAATCCACTTGGCCAAGGCACCGGGCACGCTGGAATCTGTCCGCGACATATTTAGGACGCATGGCATATCCGGTCTCTACATCGGTTTTCGCTTGCACTTCAGTCCGTGGTTTTTTGCTCATGCTCGTCATTGAACGAAACACTCATGCCTCCTATCGCTACACAGTGCGCGACACGTTCGGTACAGCGTTGTACTTTTTCGAGTATGACGCCATGCGCCATCTTCTTGGCCGACAACGTTCAGGGGAGCAAGGTGCTCCGCCTTCTTGGTTGCCGATACCCGTTTCTCTCATTCCCTTCGCGTGTGGTTCGCTTGCCGGTGTCACTTCATGGGCACCGATTTACCCGCTTGATGTGTGAGTCCCGTCTTTAACGTGATCCATCGATCGACGATGACGTTTGGCAGAGTCAAGACCAAAATTCAACAACGTGCCTTATCTGGCTTGCCGCCAAGAAGCGTATGGGTGACTCTCCGTCGGCTTATACGAGGTACGCCGGAATGCCAGCTTGTCATGCCGTGTCGCATGTTGTGCTCATTTGTATCACAACAGGTCCCGACCCCAAGGACCCCAAACCGGTTCTTGCTGGGATAGCGCGAATTTATCAGGGTCTCGGTGTGAGCGCGGTACGGAGTATCACCACACACGGCCTCTTGTGGACTTTTTTCGATATCACGTCGCATTATATCGATCACCTACCTTGATTCCACGTCCTACCCAAAATTTCGACTTACACACCACTGACTGATTATCCTTACTTATCCGCTCGGCGGGAAACAGACCACCCCAAGCCATCGATTCACAACTCATAAATTAGACTCACCGTTCAACTGTATCATAGCACCATGTCCGCATGGGCCATAAATCCATAATGCAAGACAAAATGGGCATAACATGACGTGTACATACACATAGGAAGATATCATTCACGTTTGTGAGTGGTTAGCGTCGAACGGGTCGTTCCACTTTGGCTAGGTCTGGTATAATGTGACGGTGGTTCTGTTATGCCACTCTGCCAAAAGCGTGTTGATCGCGAATACCTGGGTTATTCCATCAGCAATGTGTGAGGCGACAGTAAGGTGGGACGCACGAGCTGACAGATCGGGTCGGAAGGCGCCCGATTCACAGTGAGCGGGAGTACCTCAGCAAGGAGATGCTGGACAAACTGCCACCCAGCTGGTTCCAAGGCGAAATCTGGTCCAAGCTTGTGCATGAGGGCGTATATGATTGCCACGGCATCAGGCCAGGGCACCATCGATGCAATGTGTTTCATTCCTTTGAGGGCTACACCATGTTGGAATAGGCTAGCATGGTACAGGTGGCTGATCATCGCGATGACGGACATGACTAGCATAAATAGCTCCTGACGAGATATGGGCAATGCTTTGCGAAGCGAGACGGCGGTGTACTATGAAACGCGTGAGCTCGCAACCACGAGATCTAGCGATGACTTGAGATCGTACCCAGCGCCAGGTCAGCTTCAGCCTCTCGATACAAAGGCGATCGAGTTGCTCCACAAAGTGTTTTTGGGCCTGGGCGTCCGTCCGACCCAGGCGGGCGGCCATCCCTGACACGAGAGCGACGATCTGGGGACCGGCCACGTTCGCGTCTTTGGAGCGACATTGGATACGCACCCAATGCGTGTATACGGCTGTGCCGAGGC
>JBBPRP010000110.1:0-24480 GCA_038093135.1 Leccinum longicurvipes
CTACTGGGGGTACAACCCTCAAGGATGATATCATGCGATTGTCAGAGGTGGTTCATGTGCTCGTTGGCACACCTGGCCGTATTCTCGACTTAACTGGCAAGAATGTTGCATGCTCTTGGTAATGCAACATTGCATTTTCTCCTATCGCTCTGGCACGCCTTTCCTCGTTCCCGAACATGTCTATCGCAGCAAGGCAATTGGGGAAATCATCATCGGGAAGCAGTTTGATGTTGGTTTCTAGCAGGTAAGGTGTACCGAGGGCAGCTGCGCGGCTTAGGGAATAATTATCGGAATTGGAAGTATAATCACCCCTCTTCACGAAACCTAGGTCACCCGTTGGAGCTACGCTGGCCACTGGACGCGCTATGGTTCCGTCCAGGAGACGACACGCGTTTTCCTGCATCGTGTAGAAAGTGGCACAATTCGCTAGAGTAGAACTCACTATGTGCACCCGGTTCCGTTCGTTTCCCTCGTGACCGACGGTAAATGGCTGGCCACTTCCTAACTCTATACCTTGATCAAACCAGATTTCCGGCACTTCGTTACTCAAGACAGTGAAGTAATTGTCTACCATTTTTATCTGTTCGTCTGTGATGCCAAGGGATTCATCGTGCAAGAGAGAGACAAAGTCGAGGATGCGTTGTCGATGAAGCATGGCACCATGACCTAGCCAAGCAAAGCCCGTGTGGATACCATTTGGTGTGACCGTTGTGCGCAGCCGACTAGACAGATGTTCGTGAGGTGGTAAGAGAAATATTCCGCTCTGCGAAGACTCTTCTATTCGACAGCGAAGCGTCTTTATGAGTTCGGGGAAGACGATGTAGTCGTCATCCTGCACTCGCCAACCAGGATTGGTTGACCAACTGGAGCATGTAGGCCAGGATCAGAAACATACCTGTATAAAACAGTATGGAGTCGACGCCTTTGTGCACGCAAGGAATCGGGCATAGAAATACAGATTTTCTGGAGAGTTTTCTATCCTGAGCTTCCGTGTATCACAGCGAGCACTGGAGAAAATCTGAGCGCAACTAGTGTCAGTCACGACTTGTCAGGTGATAAAGATGGGTAAATTCACCTCTTTCGAAAGCTTCTGGGGACTGTTGTTCCAGACAAACACTTCCGCGATGGTGTCATCTAACCATGGGCCACAAAGGAGAGACACAATGCGGATCACGTTATCCAACCGAGACCAGTTGAGAATGACGGCGGTGACATCAGGATGCGTCCGAGCATTCGACGCTGGGAGGCCTACGCGAACTCCCAGAGTATTGCTGGTACCAAGAGCCTCCGCAAAACTGGGGGGGAAAGTGGGCGTTCGGAGGCGCAAGTCCCTCAGGATCGCATCTATCGTCTTCAAAGGCATCCGGTCGACGGTGGCGCAAATGCGTTAGATTGCACATACGCCTGGTAACCAGATAATAAGTTCAATCGGCGACTCCTACCTGTCGGACTCGATAAATCGGAAAGGTGATCAAAAGTACTGTCTCCCACTATGCACGGTCATAGATCTCGTGGGGGATATTTGTAATGACGCAAGGCCAGTCAACCCATTTACGACAAAAGTACTACAGAAACAACTCAGTCCATTCTGCCCTTGAGGGTACGTGTTATGACCCGATCCTTTGTACTGAATGGCGAGGGTCAGGCAAGAGATAATCTAGGGAGTGGCAAATAGCTCACATGACATGTACAACTGCACCCCAGCCCGAGAACGCGTCTCGATCTACTGCGTTTAGCAAGGTCTGCGAGATGGTCTCGAAGAGATCCTCAGGTTCTAAGTCAGGTTCCCAAAGACCCTCTGCGACACCGAACAATTTTGAGCTGGCGGTGCCGGCAACGACGAAATCTTTGGCAAAATTTATGCAACCTATGAGATCGGTTGAGGCAATGAATGGCTTGTATGCGCCTGAAGGGGTCTTTGAAAGACCGGCGACGACGGGTTCGATGAAGTATGGTCCAAATCGATGTTCATACAAGGTGGAAGACACCATATGGGTAAACGTCTCTGGTTGGATCTCTCGTTCTTCTTTGATGGTGTACATGTTGACGCGGTAGCGGAAGCGCTCATGTCTGGGATGCTAAGATCAAGACGTTGTGGGTCTGACGGGTTACTTACAGAGTGGTGACGTCGGTGGCCAGCCCGGGGAGACCGATATACAATCTGTCTGTGATAGGAAAGATCTGGAGAATTGTGAGAATAGAACGGAGTGCAGAGGAGTCTTGGACGAGTACCCTCTGGAAGTTGGATGAAATGCCCAATGATTCGGTGCCAAACCGAAGGTCGGATGCGATGGCGACACAATCCTTGCCCACCATGGCTATCACGGAGCCACCATTATATCCCAACGCGGACTGTGTCTACGTGAGACGAGAGCGACGGGGACGAAGGAGGATATGGTACTTGCCATCGCTGCTTGTGTGGAGATTCGAATTCGACGCGTCAGTGATATCCAGCTGTGACGCGTACCCGAGGTAAGTCACGAAATCTGTCACGGGCACGTTACACATACTCACGGTTATGTCATAGAAAGCGATAGTATGAGTCTCACATGGACTTTGTTCACTCACTCGTCTGCCAGTGTCAGACGCGTTCGTTGATCAGTAGTCCTTCCTGTCTTAAACTTACCAAACTCGACCTTGATCATGAATCGCATCCTCCAGCGTTCACTCTCTAACATTCGAACCCGGGTACAGGTATGCTCCTTTCCTTCCCCACGCATCCATTCCAACGTACACTTCAGGACAGGATTGCCAACATCGACGCACAGAGACCCCTCTCACCAGCTCTGGTCGATTCCTTCAGTCGCAAACATGATTACCTTCGCATCTCATTGACTGAACGATGCAATTTGAGATGTATGTCCCTTCTCCGTCGTTTCGGGCACGGAGATCATCTCTGCATCAGGCTTCTACTGCATGCCCACCGAGGGCGTGGACCTGTCTCCCAAGGCACATATTCTCACGGACGATGAAATCATCCGTCTCGCCTCTCTTTTCGTTAGAAGCGGGGTCCGTAAGATCCGTTTAACCGGCGGAGAGCCAACAGTCAGAAAGGGTCTCGATAGTATCATAGGTAACTTATTCTTCCATTTAACACCAGCTGCCATAAAACGTTGACCTCAGCACGACTTAACGATCTGCGACCGTATGGCCTCGACTCGATCGCGATGACCAGCAATGGGCTTGCTCTACGTCGTCGATTGTCTGATTTAGTAAACAAGGGTCTCACTCACCTCAACCTGAGGTCTGCCTCCTAGCCTCTCCTCGATTCAATTGCAGGACTCAAGTCTTCTAGCCTTGACACGCTAGACTCCTTCAAGTTTGAAATCATGACACGCCGACCTGGCCACGATGCCGTCTTGCAGTCTTTGGATGAGGCACTATCCATCCCTAACCTGCAATCTGTCAAACTAAACGTCGTCGTCGTTAAAGGACTCAACGATTCAGAGGTCCTAGACTTTGTCGAGCTCACCAGGCATAGAAAGCTCTCCGTGCGCTTCATCGAATTTATGCCTTTCACAGGTAACAGCGAGTAGTTTTCCTTTCTCTTATCAGATTCTCATGTTCAATCTGCAAGGTAACAAGTGGGATCAAGCTAAAATGGTGCCGTCCGCAGAGTTGCTGGACATAGTCAAACAGCGGCATCCTACAATTGTACGCGCACCTGATGAACTCAATGATACCGCTCGTTCCTGGCAAATACCGACATACGCGGGAAACGTTGGTTTCATTAGCAGCATGTCTGACCACTTTTGTTCGTCTTGCAATCGTCTGCGACTTACTGCAGATGGTCAAATAAAGGTGAGGCTTTTTCCACGAATAATAAAGCACCTCGCTGAATGTGTAACCATCAGGTTTGTTTGTTCGATGCCAAGGAGATCTCTCTTCGCGATGCAGTTCGAAACGGTGCAACAGATGAAGACCTTCTCCAGATCATTGGATCCGCTGTTTCTGGGAAGAAAGAGAAACATGCAGGGATGGAGGATATTGACGTTGTAACCAATCGACCGATGATTCTGATTGGAGGTTAGCGATTTTCTTCCAGAGAATCCGTAGGGATATAGTAGCATCACCTTTCCTGATCAACACTTGTATTTACGCAGGACCACAGAAATCATTGATACATCCCTTTCCAAGCCTTTTGTTCAGGAATCTGGTCCCCACTTCGACGAACTCCCGAACTCGAGTTGAAAGACGCTGGCAGAGTCGCTCCGAGTTAGCTAATTCGACGCCCAGACTAACCCACTTGAATTCCGCCGGTCGCCCATCCATGGTGGACGTTGGCGATAAGGATTCGACTAAGCGCACTGCTACAGCAATAGGGTATATTTACATTCCTAAAATCGCTTACGAACTGGTTACCGGGGCTCCGTCTCTCACACATACCAACCCATCCGAGTCCGAGTCGGTGGACAAACTACGAACGAAATCCACGCGCAAGGGTGATACTCTCACCGTAGCGCAGCTCGCAGCCATAATGGGATGCAAACGGACTGCAGAATTGATCCCATTGTGCCATCCTTTGCAGCTGTCCAACATCTCAGTTACGCTGACCCCCGAAGTGGTTCAGGAGGACCGACTCGGAGGACATCATTCCAACATATTACCACACAGGATCCGATGCACAGCCACGGTTTCTTGCGAAGGGAAAACCGGGGTTGAAATGGAAGCATTAACTGCTGTATCCGTCGGATTGCTCACAGTTTGGGATATGCTCAAGGCTGTCGCGGGCAAAGAGATGGTGATAGGGGATATTTTGGTGTCGCACAAGAGTGGCGGCAAGTCCGGCGACTTCACTCGCCGCGAGGTCGTAGAAACTGCTTCAAGTTAGACCGTAATGAATGCCACATAGGGCTATTGCGAATTGGAGGAAACATGTATGGCGCTATCATAGAGTTTACCGACTTTCTATGTATGTATGGGCGGGTTGATGAGAGCTTAAGGTAGTGGTACGTATACATAACCGTACTACGTCACATGCAATGAGGAGATGAAAGGATGCAAGAAATAGGCTATAAGCCAACCACCAGGTTTCACCAGTGTCCACGATTTGTGTCAACGAATCCAAGTTCCAGTGCATCCTCTACATCCTCGGGTCGTTCCTCAGGATTTCCAGAAAGTCCGACGAATCCGACGCGATGATAGACACGACGCGCACTATTTTCGTGGCCGACATACAAGGTGACGCTTTCTTTTCCGCACTCTACTAAAAGTCTGTTTCGAGTACTTCAGCAACAAGAAGTGGTGATAATATGACCGGAAGCGCTTACCGGTTTGTTACGAAGCGGACTAGGTGCTCAGCGAAACCTTGACGCCGCCAACTTGGACAAGTGTACACTTTTGTTATCGCCGAGACGGTCGACGACGACCGCGTGACAGCGCAGATCGCTGCGATCGAACCAGATACTTCGTACACCCAGATCTGACCTTTCGATACAAGCTCATGTGCTTCCGCACGGGCAAGCTCGATTGTCAGTGGGAAATATATCTAAAGGATCGCATGAGTATCGACGGCACACACATCAAGACAGACGATCCCCACATACCGAATCATCAGCGAAACCCTTGCACAGCCTGGCAAGATCCTCGATATCGGATATCATTCCACGTCTGATAAGATGTCCAAACGGTAGGATGAACTTCGAGTCGGTGATGGTTTCTTTGGTGCAATAGGTGAGGTATGCGGAGTAGAATGGTTGGGGTTCAACCTCGAAGCCGGTAAGGCTTGTCCAGTACTTGCCGAAGGTCTTCACAATCGCAGTCATACCGAAGACAGAGAAGACTCGCGTCGGAGGCACGCATGACACCAAGCGATCAGCGAGGGCTTCGACACGTGGCATCAACCATTGATGCGAAGATAACATCCCGAGCTGTGTTGCCCATAGGAAGACAGGCAAGTCATGTTGTCCTGCTCGATGACAAGCCAAAACAAGTTGCAGTTCTGGAGTGCCTTGCGGGGACGTTGACCAAGCGGTCAACCATAGCGAATCTCCGACTTTGTCACTTGACGATGCGTCTGAGAGCGTCACTTCAGACTCCGTAACAAACTGGCAGCCCGTCAATGCTTCTTCAGCACCGATCTTCTTGAGCGCATGTGCCAGGATGATATTGGAAGAACGCTCATTTTTGCGAAGTGCCGGATAAGCGACGGAGAGGAAGGCTCGAGCAGAATAATGTTCGCAAACGCGGACATCGGATAGAGGACAGTGTGTGCGGACGGGCATGATGAGAAACAGGTAGGTTTGCAAGGGCAACGGATATGAGCAAAGTGGGATCTTCACATCCATCTTTATACCGAATGACGAAAAGCTGCACTTAGCTGCGAGTTCTTCTGGAAGTAAGCATGGCAATAGCCGGTACGTGGACGACGCAGAGGATGGCTACGAGCAGGCCATGCCATCTTGACAGGACCTGATACTGGAAAGACCCATATTATTGTGATTAACCACAGGGTGGATCCTGATACCGACTCGGAGCTCTCGCACCGCACGGAGAGCAACTCGGCTGAACGAGCAATGCCGCTCGGATCTCAGTTTACCTACACTTTCTTAGTTGCAAAAAACCTACAGCAATGGAGGGTGACTATACCTAATAGTACAGGACGTCTGAGTGGCTGTGCTTTTTAGTAAACATCGCATGGCATGCAGGGAGAGATATGAGAATAGCTGTGGAGCTTGGTCTGATGGTTCGGCCACCGCTGTGATGACAACGCCAGGAATGAGTGGCGAGTGCGGCCACAGAGCTGGCACGTTTCCCTCGGATTTATCCAAAAGATCGGGAATCTCGTTCAAAACTTGCCAAGCTGCAACTTGTCAAAAATTTTCGGCTAGTAAACCAAGTTCAGGTACAGTGAACACAGGATCGGTGGATGGATAACACGGGATGGCTACTGATCATGAATAAACGAGGAAAGTTCTTCCGATATCGAGTTCTGTCCATCGACCAGCCGTCCGATCACCTCTCCAGCCTACAGCATCAGGGTGTTACCACGGAATGCTACCCACTGCCAGACAAATTTCGGGAGACCTACTTTATTCAACTTGACAATGGTCGGAATAGCCGTAACATTCCATGGTTCTTTTCGGAAGGCATTGTCATGTGTCTTCCATCTGTCTTTCCCATTGAAACATGCAAAGACTTCCCAAGGCCAACACCTACTCTGATCTCTGCCCAACATAAACCAAAGCGGCGGACGGCCCTTTCTCAGAGCTGAACGTGTTTCTGATCAGGTCTTCCACAGCAACACAGTCCTGAAGTCACGTCTCAGCTTTCCAAGTTTCAGAAACAATGCCAACGGTTAACTCACGGGGCACCACAGCAAATTACTTTCCGGTAATTTGGAAGAGAAGAAGACGAGGAACCGCTCTGTTGCGTTGCCGAGGGATGCTGCGTCGTGGACTTCACGCAACGGCATATAGTTACGATCAAATGCAAGATTTCAGATGAAAAAGCGAAGGTAAGCTGTGGTCCATAATCCATATAAATATAACGCATCTACAAATTTACAAGGCAGAATCAAGTGATGCAATCTCTAAGCCACTGTCTTTACGTCTACATCATTAGGATAGCGGATAAACTTAAGAGAGTAGCACGCTGCATAAACAAGGCGGAGATAATGCCTACCATATATCAGGCCAAGCTAGATGACGGAGGGCGAGCGAAAGGAGTGAAGTTAGCAGCACGGCCCCCGAAATCACCATGAACATCAAGTAAAATTTTCAAGGCATTCCGGGCACGGATCCTTGACATTTCTTCTTGCCGTGAAGTAAGTGCGGTCTGTACTTGAGGCGGTTTATCTTCCCATGGGTACTGCACGCGGGAAGGAGTGTTAGTATCACAATATTCTCTCCATAGTATACGTACCGGTAAGTACTGTAAGAACAAGTTCTTCAATAACTGCGAGTCTCTGGAGGTGAAAGATTCACGTACTTTGTGCAGATACTCGTATGCAAGAAGTGTGAAGCCGAACTGAGGACTACTCCGGAGGACACGTGCAGGACCACCCTTGAATAGTGCTCTGAAACCCTCTTCTCGATCTGAACAACAGTCAGGTACGTTCATTTCAAGTGGATAGGTACCTAGCTCACATATGTTCATAAATGCATCTCCTAAACCCTTGTAGTGAGATTGGCCCTTACGAGCCTCAACTTGGAGACGAGTCTTCACAACGTCTACTTGTTTGTGAGCAAAATTCAGAAGATCATACATTAAACTGACCTGCTGGAGTCGTCAAGTAAGCTGCTGGCATACCTCTATTGAGGCATATTCAGATTGAGACAATCATCTAATTCCGCACAAGAACTTACGCGATGGCGGCTGCACTGAGCGTCTCAAGGAAATTAAGTTGCTTCCCATTGTAACCCTCTTGGAAAACATCTTTCTTGAGATGTGAGTAGGCAGGGAAGTAAATTGCAGAAAACGGGATATCACGGAGCAAGCAAGCGCTTGCCCCTCGGTATAAGCCCATAAGTCCCAATTGCCGAACGATGTGCACAGCGCCTTTAGGGGCAGCACCTTCCAACTTGGCAGCTTCACCCTGGACCTGTAAACGGATTTTCCTAGACAACCTATTGAGCATCATCCAGAGGACTGATTACGTAACCATACACAATTTCCAGGGGGTTTGTGAAGACCTGCTGGGGTCAGAGGAGTCTTGCAAAGTAAGCTCAGCACATACAACTTGGCAACCACCCGCGGTACCACCAGCAATCATCTCCCATCCTAAGTTGATTCGGCCAGTTTCAGGGTCCATCGCCCGCCTACGTACGAGGTCGTTAACGGTCAATTTGATGGCTTTCTCCGGGGCAACGCCCTATCGTCAGTGTTAGTTATATCCTTAATTGCGGTGCGAATAACCGTACAATCAACTGAGGGCCAAGGCCACGATAGAATCCGAGGAATCCTTCATTGCGAAGAATTTTCTTAGCACAATCCAAACTATTCTTGTACAGCATTTGACCGACAACTGTGCTCCGTTGATTCTGTATACTTAATTCCAAAAATCATCAATATGAAGAAATCTACGGACGTCAGAAAAGTCTCACCGAGTCTAACAAACACAGCTCCAAATTAACAGTCACCACAACAGAAAACTGAGGAAACCAACCTTCACTGTCGGTGCACACGTCAGCACATCTAATCGCACCTACCTGACTAGAAAGGCTGACTTACCCATGTCAATTGGATACACAATAGTTGCTCCGAATGCTCCAGCGATTCCTGTAGCCTGGTCAGTGACATTCACAGCTCTCCGACAGAAGGCTGACCTCCTTGAATAAAATTATATGTGGACTGCAAGAGTCCGTTCAAGAAAGAACCCTGAGTGGTCGCAGTCTTGGCTTCTGATTCCTCATGCGGGGCCCTCCAGCGAGGATCCAATAACTGGGCAAAGTCGACCAATGCAAGTCTCTTATCGCCATCGCCCCTTCCGGTAAAATGGAAAATAATGGAGGCTTCCATGGGTGTGAAGAGCGAATAACGTGACCTGGCAGCGGAGTGGTTGAGGAAGTCAGACTGATCTATTCGCCCATCCTTGGACTTCGCAGTCGCCTCGCGTATGATACTGCCATAAAAATTCATCATATATGTGTACCCTTTTTTCACACGAATTCTATCACATACCGTTCGACCATGTCCATTTCTGAGATTGTATTCTTCAACATTAGTGCTCTCCACGATAATGTACCGATGACAAACCTCGGACAATATTGTGGAATGCCACCACCTCGGAATATGATATGCGTCCCCCTTGAGTGAGGGTGCATAGCGTCGGCAAGCGCTCCACCACCACATCCGATAGCTTGTGTCCCATAAGTTCCTAATCATGATATGGGCTTGACGCAATCGGTGACATCACGGTGGGTCCACGTACGAGAATAATCTGCTTGAACTGATCTGGCTTAATGAAGCCATCCTGGTCTACATCTAAATATTTGAAAGCTTGACGGAGGCGCTCTCCTTGGAGCCCTTTCATAAGTTGAGTGAACTCATTATCTGCAGAGGGCTATATTCAACAGGAGAAAATGACAATGGGATGGCTACTCACATCCGACCACGTGCGTTCCGTTTTTCTTCCCTAGGTATAACTTAACCCAATCACTGCGACACGCATATTGTTAATCCTACGTTCTCATGCAAAGGCGGTCGACTGACCAGTTAAAATCAAAAGGGATGGAAGACGAGGCAACATTGGCAGTGAATACTTCTTTGAACTTTTCAAAGGTGATTGTCCCAGAATTATCCCTTTTGTATACAAAAGATGTGAGTGGTGATAGAGTTCAGCGGTGGTATTTCGCTGCGACTCACACGTCGAAGTACCGAAAAGCTATCCAATAATCAGCGTCGGGACGTTTTAAAAGCGTCTCGAAGACCGTGAAGTCTTCCCACGAGACCAGGCCCCGTTTCGAGGCGTCGGCGACGCGGAACAACATCGCGAATTGCGCACGACCTATTTTTGTCAAGTCCCCCCTCGGTGCAATGGCATTGACAAAGTTCTCGGTGTCGAGGAACCTGTAATTGGCCGGTATGCCAGTGAGCGTTTGTGACGGCATTCGATTGCATGACTCACTTTTCACCGTTGATCACGACTTTTGCATTGGCGTCAAAGACACGTCTCCAACGCTTGAGCTCGTTCTCGGGGACTGCCACCGCATTCCGAACGGTCTTGAGGGCAGAGCCAGTGAGGGAGGGAGGATTCCCTTGTGTGTCGCAGTGAATGGAAGGAATGATGGAAGACAGCGGAGACATGACGGGAGCAAGTCTATGAAATTAGTCCAGGGTGTGTCTATGGGTATATATCTATGGTTCGGAATAAACCCAAGGAGAGGGTAGTTGTGCAGTTCCACTCGGGAGGTCTGCTCGGATGGCTACCTGGGATCTACTGGCAGAGACAGAGTTATTTTGTTCTCTGAGCTCCACGGCCAGTGCGGGGATAAATGTCGATTATCTAAGCATAAGGCAATTCAAACTTATCATCGCCTGCAGACAACCGCTGTGCATTTTACTACCGTATCCCTACATCACGTCGGCAAAAACAGCGCGCCAACTGGATATCATCGCGCAAACGCAACCTCGACAGGGAGTCGGAAGCTGATACAGTACATGTCCTTGTTTGGAGCGACCGATCGCACCTTGTGAAACATGACCTCGCTTTCCACTGGCAACTCGGTTCCAATTTTGGCTTCGGTCCGCTAGCAAAACAGCCCATGTCACCGATACGCGCGCAACCAGCTGCATGCACACCTACCTGCCTGATGTCTGCCTCAGCCGCGTGTGGGTCCAGTTCGCGAGTGAAGCAATAGCAATGCACCATCGGCATGGTCGCATAAACTCCGGCGTCCAATAGCCATTCGCTCTCACACGGAGTTAAAATGCCCCGGAATGCGTCCAGAAATTCCAGTGCAGAATCCGGCAAGTTCATGACGAAGTGTGTGATTTTATTCCGTGGAAATGAAGTGGGCACAGCAGATGCTTCAGTTCCGATTGAGTGGCCGTCACTTGATTCCTTCCCTCGCTGACGCTTTTGCTGCCTTTCCTGCGTCTTGCTTAGCTTTGGACCACAGTATGCAGGAAACGGATTCTCAAGAACTCGAGATACAACGTTTCGGATAAAGTCACGACCATCTTCACAGCTAGAACGGGCGAGATCGGATACCTGGACTGCTGTAAATATCTGATGTTTCTCATGGGTTGGTGACATACATGATTGGTAGTTATGTTCTTCGCCAACCAATGCGCACTCTCCGGGTTCAGGTCATTTGCGAGGACAGCACAGCCTTTCTTTGCAGCCGGGATGGCGAAAGGGCCGACGCCAGCAAATACGTCAGCAACAACATCCTCGGGCTTGAACTGCTGTACGAGACGATCGTGTTCGGTGTGCAGTCGAGAATTCCAGTAAACTTTGGAAAAGTCGAAGGTAAATCGACAGTCCGACTCGTGCTGTTCAAAAGAATCCCATCAGAATCATCTAAAGATTAACCAAATAGAAGAAAGTCACGTGTTGAACAATGAAATCAGGTTCTCCGGCAAGTACTTCCATTTTAAAAAAGCGGAATTTGGTGTCAATGTTGTCTAATTTGTTGACGACCGTCCTTATTGCGGGGTTTTTCTGAAGCTTACATTAGCTTGAGATTGGACCATATTGGTGGTGACTTGCATCCAAGATGATCTGTCCTATCATGTGTTTGTAGGGCAAGTATTCTTGATTGAGGTTCATATGCGCTGGTGACAATTGGTTAATACTTGTATGAAGGGAGTACACACACGCGCGCACCAATATGTCCGGTGACGGAGAAGCCCGAGGGCGAGCCATCGCAGAGCTCCTCGGGGAGTATGGAGTTTATGATATCATCTACGAGCACAAGGGTCGGTTGGAAATACGAGATGAGCCATTTCTCCATACCTGCCGTCCAGTAGGTATAATCTAGATCAATCTTATGTTGCACCAAGTCAATGCATTGTTCCTGCAAGAATGAGCGTGCGGCTGGGTTCAAAGCAGCTAACTTGCAGGGGAGTGGATCAGTGGAGGTCCGTGTGCTGGCTTGCCCTCGCACCTTCATCCTCAACCTTTAGCAAAATTACTCTGCAACCCTGTTCCCCAGAAGGATCCCAAATAACGTTCTTGATCCTTGGTAAATCTATAATATACCTGGAAAATGGAAATACACTGGTGACACAGGTGACCACGAGAGCGACACACCTCTTCGTGAACTCGGATCTCAATATGGCCGTCGTTTTATGAGCTGGTACCCGCACGCCGAGTACCTGGAGCGATTTACGGAACGCATTGCGGTCGAGTGAATCCTTCATCCACCGATGAATGGGTGGAGACGTGTCTATTTCAGATGCCATATTTGTTGAAAAGTTGATAGTCGGGGCGAACAATCTGCGCCGTGTTCGAGCAATACCAAACATGAGAGTGCTGACCGAAAAGTCGTCTCCAATCACGTAAGTACATACAAACCATCCCATGTTACAGTCTCTACCATCGCTCGATGTCTTGCGACATGTCGTCGACGTGCATTGTCATCCCACGGACTCGGCCATCACAACGCAGGCAATGGACAACCTCGCAATCAAAATCTGTGCCATGTCTTCACGATCGTCCGACCAGTCTCTCGTACGAGACTTGGCCAATGCATATCCGGACAAGGTGGTCCCATGTTTTGGTCAGCAACTGCATGTTCTTCTGCTTGCTTTCTCTGAAACCGGGGGTCGAATGGAACCAGGCTATCATCCCTGGTTCTCCCACTGGATATCGGTCGTGCCCAGCGTCACGAAAGAGGAACATTATCGGCGACTCTTCTCACCCGTTGACAAGCATCAGGAGACGTTCGAGAGACTGCTTCATTACCTTCCAGATCCGATTCCACTCTCGGACGTCCTCGCAGAATTGCGACGAAATCTTTCCTCCTTTCCGCAGGCCATGCTAGGGGAGGTCGGGCTTGACCGTGCTGCGAGAATCCCTATCGAATATGCCGCCACACCGCGAGAATTAACCCACTTTGTCGTGCCTCTGGGACACCAACTAGCCATCCTCGAGGCTCAGATTGGTCTCGCAGTCGAGCTTCGTAGAAACGTTAGTATTCATAGCGTCAAGTCCCATCAGGCTACTCTGGATCTTCTGGACCGAATGCTTCAGAAACATGGTTCAGAGTGGGAACGCATCAGCATCGATCTCCACAGCTGTGGGCTCAGCGTAGAGACTTGGAAAGCGATAGAGGTACTCGTTCTGCACTTGATTCTATGCGACAGTATAGCCTCTCACTGTATTCAGAGGTGCCATTTGAATGTATACATGTCACTGTCCACGGTGATCAATGGGCGCTCTTTGAATCACCGATTACTCATCGAAGCATGTTCTCCCTCTCGGATCTTGGTGGAATCTGATTATCACCCGGTCGAGCAGTGCACTGAACGTACATGGGAAATGGTGGAGACGGTTGCTGAGATAAAGGGATGGGCCGTTGAGACGACATGGATAGAAAACTTAGGTGAGGACGACTGGGGTGTTGTGAGGCGATTGGAACGCAATTGGCAGAGATTCCAGAAGGGAGACCACGTTAATTTACAACGATCGATAGCCAGGAAAACACCCTGATGCCAAACGATTGATCGTGACAATTTAAGTTACTGCAAAACATTATCATTTCACTAGCGGGACATGTAACTTAGGAGTGATATCAGGCATACGGCGATTACAACACCAATGACAATAGCGTCCCGTCTTCTTCGAGTCTTGATCATGGCCAACACATTATTGATCCCAGGCATCGTGTCTACAGAGATAAGTCAGCCGCGAGGACAGCGAGCGGTAGAAGTCTCACTGATGACGCCTGCTATCCGTGTGTTGATGCTCGCCAATGAGCTGCTTTGATGAGAGAATTCAGCCCTCGTTTCGTATGCTTGTCTGTGGGAAGGATGAATATGGCAACACCGCGACGAGAAAGCTGCCGTGGCGCACTCTAGAACTTCGTCTGTCATCCGATGTGAGTTGTCGATTCGACTGCGTTCAGCCAGCAAGGAGTCGGCGGCAGAGGATTTGTATGCACTGCAGACTGTTGAAACATGGGAGATGAGGACAACGAAGTGAACTACGCACTCTATGTCGTTCCGCACTCCAGTCAACAAGTTCGCTTGTTCGAGGGCATGTTGTGTGTTCGCCTGCGATGCCGTGGTTTAGATCAAAACAAGAAAGAAAAGATGCATTTGTGAAGACCTTTGTACGCTGAAATTCTCGTGCATAATCCTGGTAGACTTCACGGTGCCTCTGGATTGCCCTGGCCACCGACTGGGATGATACAGAATCCGGATTCGCCGAGAGTGCAAGGAGGGCATCGTTAGTTTCCCTCAGCTTGGAACTAAGTAAGTAACTGAGAGTATTTGGAATGGTCATTATTCACCTTCTCGAGTAGGTCTTCCACCTCGCCTTGCAGATCTCGCCATCGTTCGCTCGAGCCTGAAGACTCTACATCATCTTGATTCTTGGCTATAGCAGATGCAAGCCGAGCATAGGAAGTCAGCTTGGAGTCAAAGAGGGACTCGAGCGTTCTGCACTGGCGGTGTAGAGAGTCATATGTTGCCATTTCTCCGTTGCGAGCTTATGGTCCAGTACCAACATCGGTTAATGCCGAAGTCACTGCGCATTATTACAGCGTCCCGTCCCAATTACTTAGATACAATACAAGACAATCATGTGGACCTAATGTCCAGTGTATATACAAGACCGATCATTATCCTCTAAAAGCACCTAACCGAGAACTTGCAGGTTGTGCACCAGCCCCGCTTTTTACCTTGCCAAGCCAGCTTCTCTTCTTCAGTTGAGCATCGCGTTGTCCCGAAGGACCCCGCGGACTGTTGGTCACATCCGTGATCACTTCAGATGGCGTTACATTCACTCGACGCCCTGGTGATGCTAGTCCAGTGGGTTTTCGTGAAGCAGTCCCGCGCACTGGTGTGAAACCACCTGGATGCCCATGGGCTCGCCGCAAACGGGGCGTGGGTCCATTGCGGAGGCATGAATCCGTGGAGTAATGACCCTCAGCGGGGACGGTGTCCCTTTCGTCGTCGTCAGGCGCAGGGCGCTTCTTCCCAGCTGACACCTCACACCCAGGAGGGTCACTTGTCCTACCTGGAGTGTGGGACGAAGGAAGAGCAACTACCGACTCTAACCGCGGTTCCGGAGTTTTGGACCTCAAAGTCAGCGAGGGGCCAGAACTCTCTCGAGTATGAGGAGAACCGGGGTAATTTCCTGCAGGTATCGCTGCGGAAGCGGGAACAGGTGGAGTAAGGGAGGAGGACGCTTTCGGAGGTGAGACTTCCGCCGGAGTTTCTTGACGTTCGGTTTTCATCAGGGAAAGCTTTGCCTGCAAAGTCTGGATTTTGCGCGTCAAAGACTCTACTTTGCTGTTCAATTTCTTGTTTGCTTTCAACGTCCTGCGGATAACCTTGCTCTACCATATGGATCCGATGACAGAGCATTCGACGACTCACTCGAGAATCCGATCATCGTACTCTTCAATCTCCTGGCATTTAGCCATAAGCAAGTCATCCATCTCCCGGTTCTTCTCTTGGAGTTCAGCAAGAGCGCAACGTAATTCGGGTCCGGATTGGAGAGATGTAATCTCACGACGGAGCGCTGCAACGACCTTCTCGTACTGGGTCGTTTGCAGAGTAAGGTTGAACTCAGCAGATTTGCCAGCCTTCTCCGATTCAGCGAGGGTCAGCTCTGTCTGCCGCAGGTTTTCCTTCAATAGCATACAGGCATCTTCACTATAAACACGATGAGTGAACGTCAAGGAGGTGGTACGTTTCAAATTACCTTTCCCTGGCTTGCTTCTCCAAGTACCGGGTTAGGGATGTTGAGCGTTGCATCTCAGCCTGGAGACCTGTGATCTGCGCTTGTAGCAACTGCCGCTCTTCCTGTAATGCGAGGGTCTCGGTTTCCGCTTGTGCCAGTCGTTGGCGCATATCGGCAACGGATCGACCAAGATCCTTCTCCAGGTCGTCCATGAGAGTATGACGGGCTTCGTAGGATTTCAACTCTTCCTGAAGTTTCTCTTCCGTACGAGTATGCGCCTCCAACATGTCCTGAAGTTCCTGGCGTAACTCTTCCACTTCATGCTCGCGATCTTCGAGACTACTAGTGAGGACATCCGTCTCGTGCCTGTACCTTGATTCCACAGTTGCTAGACTGCGCTGGTGCTCTACGTCTAAAGAGTGTAGCTGTGCGTCAGTCTCAGTAAGCCGAAGTTCGAAGACTTGTTTGGCGGTAGTAAACTCCTGTATAACGTCGTCGTGGAGGTTCTCCAGCTCGGCGAAGTTTTCCAACGAGTTTTTCAACTGGGTCCTGACGTTTTCCAATTCCACCTGTAGACCAGCAATATCTTGGGTTTGTCTTGTTTGCATCGTAGTCATTGTAGTGATACGGTGATGGAGCTCCGCTTCGACTTCGGCATAGCAGGACTTGGTTTCCTCGAGCAGTTGTCTTGCGGTCGCCAGCTCTAGTTCCGTCTCCTGCAGTGAGCTTGCGCGAGTGCTTGAAAGCTCTTCAGTGATAGTATGTCCACGAGAAGATAACGTTGTTGGATCGTCCTGGAATGCCTCTGCAGTCGTCGAAATGTCTGATATTTGCGCGGCGTCGAGTTGCGACTCCAGGGCTGTAACACGCCCGTGGGATCTCCGGAGTTGTCGAGTAGAATCCTTGCATTCACGATAAACGATAGCGAGAGAAACGATGGCTTGTCGCATTTCCTCGTTCCCCTCCGATTCCTTTAGCTCAAGTGAGTGTGAACGAGAAACGGCGGCGCTTAGCTGTTCCGTGAGATGCTGACGATCGCGATCAAGAGAGTCAAGCTTGAGGGCAATCCCCGTTTTTTCTGCCTGTAAGTCTGCTAGACGGGCAGTTAACTGTTGGTTCTCAGACTCGAGGTTCGCTATCGTTGAGTACGTTGTCGACAGCTCTGCCTCGTGTGCTTGCTTCGCCAACTGAAGCCTTTCTGCCTCCTCTTCAACCGCCTCCGATCTTTCAATGGCTTCGTCTCTAGCCTGTCTCGCCTCGGCACAGTCTTCAACCATAGCCTCCTTTTGGGAAGCAAGAAGCTCGAGCTCCGACATCAGTTCTGCAAGGCGCTCTTCATGGAGTTTCACGTTCGTCTCCAATCGACGAATATCATGTTGATAATCGCTTATCTGGTCAGAGCGGCATACGAGGCATCCCTCCAGTTCTTGTATGCGGTCCTTGAGTGCCTGCATGACCTCGGATGTGGACATCGCTGAGAGTTGCTGAGCATGGAGAGTGTTATAGCGGTCTTGAGTGTCAACCAATTCGCCTTGTACACGTGCGAGATCATTCTGTATATTCGTGATCTGAAGGGCAAGGGAGTTGCGTTCAGACTCGACCTCCTGGTAGTCATTGTTAAGGGTAGCAAGGCGCAGCTCGGTTGAAAGCAAGTTTCGCTGTGCTTCTCCCCTAGCAGTCTCAGAAGCGTCGGCATTCTCCATCGCGGAAGTAACCCGCCTTTCGATATCGGCCAACTGAAGACGTAGTCGATCGCGTTTCTCCTCTGAATCTGATAGCTCTTTAGCCGCTGCGTCAAGTTTGTGTAGGAGAACGCCGTGCTCTTGCTTGTCCGTATCCAATAAAAGTTTCTGGTCGTCGATAAGTGCGAGTGCATCGTGTAACTGGGAGTTGGAAGAAACGAGATCGGCAGAGGCGGCAGACAGGCGATCGTCAGAGAGCTCTAAGTTGGTCTGTATGTTGGATATCACCACTGCGAAAGCGGCTGCGCATGAAGTTAATTGCCCCAATCTCTGCTTCGCGAAAGCGTTGGCCAGGGATTTATCCGTCGCGACACCTTCCGCGCTCTTCGCCAGTTGTTTCGTTAAGGACGCAATGCGAGATTGAAAACCATCTGCAGTAATGCGATATTCAACCTCTGAGAATTCGAGCTCGCGCTTAAGTTCATCTCGTTCGCCGCGCAACCGATCAATTGCTTGCAATAAGGTTTGGATGTGATCTGCTAGGGCAGATTCGTCTGGAAACTCTGGGAGACCAACTGATCTTTGGAGTTGAGGTGAGGGATGCGCATCGAATGGTGGTGGTACGTTGAGGCGGCTATGAGCATCGAGTTCGGCCCGGAGGTGACTATTTTCGTTAGTCTCACTTAGGAAAGCCAAGTACGAAAGGAAACCAGTACTTACGCTTCCTTAGCTTCCAGCTCTTTGATTCGACGTTCGCGGGCCCTGAGCGATTGATGGCCTTCCTCCATTTCCCGCTGAGCGGCTGCGCACTGTCTGGCTAAATCGTCTTTTTCGCGCTGCAATCGACTTTGAAGGTCTTCACAGAGATGCACCTTCTCACATTCCGCCTTGAGCTGTCTCTGTAGTTGTTGAATCCTGGCCTGACTTGTCCGGGCGGCTTGACCCTCAGCAACTAAATTCTCCAAGGCCGCGATTTTGGCTGCATCTTCATCGATCCTCTTCAATAGTTCCTCCTCTCTTTCGCCGGCATTATCTGCCGGTCCCAATGATTCAAGCTCCTCCTCTTTCTTCTCCAACATCACTAAGAGTTCAGAGATACGCTTCTGACCGGCCTTGTCAACTGAGATGCGTGCGTTCTCCGCCTTCACCAAATCGTCCTGGGCTTGTGCGAGCTTCTGTTCCAGCACCCGGAGACTCATGTCTCTGGAGTGCAATTGGGCTTTGGCATCGTTCAGTTCGTGCTCCATCCCAGGAAGACGGAAACTAGAGACAGACGAAGAGCGAGGCCTGCCCTTCTTGCGAGGCATGTTCGAACCGCCCCTCGCCTCGTGAGTCTGTACGATGTGTTCCAACTCGCGCACACGAGATTCGAGGGCGCGCTTCTCGCGTTGGACTGACTGATGCTCGGCGCTGGTGGCTTGAGAATGCAATGAAACCGTGTCAAGAGTTGATTCGAGTTCCCTTCTGTCCCGCTCCTCGGCCTTGAGCTTCTCTTGAGCAGACTGCAGAGCCAGCTCGATGTTGCGGAGCGAAATCCGTTCCGTTTTGAGCTCTGAGGACTGGGCTAGAGCTTCGCCCTCCAATTGAAGTGCTCGCTCAGCCTCTTTACTTAACTGTGAAGGTGTCAGCGAGGGCATCGCGCGACCAACCAGAAGACGTCCTACTTTATAGACGGTTTCATTGAGCGTTGCCTGCAGCTCTTCAAGTTCCGCTTCGCGTCTCATGAGTTGTGTTCGTAGTCCCGCGTTTTCCGTGTCTAAGATATGTGCGAGTAAGCTTGGTCGACCGCAATCCAATGAGCTAACCAACCTTGACTTGCAAGTCTGTCCTTAAAGGCCTGAGTTTCTTCAGAAATATCATTCTTTCCGAGTTCCATGAGGGACATGATCGAGCGTTGGCCACGCTCGTGGCAGGCCTTGCGAGATGGACGTTGTGGTGATCACTTCGAGTGAACCCAGTGTGGACAACAAACAATGGTATACACACCCGACGCGTTTGGATCACGTGGTCGTGTTCTTCTACATAATACGACTTACAAGCCTTTGACCAACCTCATCACATCCGCCGCAGCTCCCCAGGACATTTGATACCCCCCCGCGCTGGAAAAGAAAATATTAGTCACTGATCTTTATTGGGTGCAATTAGGTACCTACCCAAATCCATATGCATGCACCACTTGCATGCTTCCACTCTGTGGACCCGCCGGGTCCCAAGGGACAAGGTCGTGCGTGCTATGGAGAGGGAACTTGACGGTCTCCACTTCAACCCTTGGTCCTCCTTCCCTCCCCGGCCTCAGTCCCACTTGATGTCTCAAAATCTTCGTTGTTTGACTATCCTTGAGTGAAGGTACAAGCTTCGCACAGCGGTCAAAGATGCGTCGAGCCACGTCCATATCAAGAGAGGTATCCCAATTTCCAGGCTGAAATGTCCCTCCCAAAAGCACGGTATTTGTGTACTTGATCCCAGGACGCGAAATAATGTACGTTGCTTCTCCTTCCTGTGTTGACTTGTTGTCTGGTGATCCATTAAGTAAACTGGCAGGCCCAGTTTGTGAATGTGCGCACCACTCTCCACAGCTAGAAATTCATGTATCTCGGGGGATTGTACCAAAATTGCCTGGCCACGTATTGGGTATAACTTGGTATCTTCCACACCAATGATAGATCTTGAACCTAGGTTGTCATAGATATGATCCTGACGAAATGATCTCGCGTTTATAGTACGCACCCAGAGAAGTGGCATTCACCAAAATACCCGTTGAGCCCACTAGTGGCCGCAGCTCTTCCAAGTTTTTCACTTGCCGTTTCTTAAAGGAAACACCGCGAGATAACAGCTCGGACTTTAGCCAGGGTAAGTATTCTTGGGGGTTCACTGATATGGTGTCGAAACCAATTCCGAAGTTGTATAGCTCCGGGATCTCAGATCGACGGAGCTCGCGAAACTGAGGAGATCTATTTCGGCGTTCTCTTGGAAGGTCATATTTATCAGCGACTCACCTCACGAACTAGTTCACGCCACCACATCTCCGACGGATCCATAGCCTGGTTCGAATAGACCTTCGATGATAGTTTCTAGACGAGTCATCAAGCTTTGATCGAGGATATCGAGTGATACATATCAACCTTCACCAATCCAGTTGGAATCATGTCCCAGAAGTTGTTGCTTTCCCGGACGAATTAGTGGATGAGTCACGGAATGAATGACCAGTTGCAGGGAGCTTACAAGGATGCCAGTTCCCAATCATGCACTCGCCGATCGGTTCCTCCTGCAGCCATAGGTGACCAATTTGCCCCCTGTGTCCAGACGTGTTGGTGAGCGTCGCGGGGATCGCTTTGGGTGAGCGACTTACAGCGAAAGGACTAGCCCATGCCTGGGAGTCCATATCCTCAGGCATGTCTCGTGCAATGACAGTTAGCCTGAAAGTGACATCCGGATCTGTTGTGGCCAAGTACGCTACAGTTAACCCAATGACACCGGCACCAAGTACAACCAAGTGTCTCTGAGAATCTTGGGAGTCAGCCATTCTAGAAGTCGGATGTGGAAGTCGCGCCGGAACGACACACGGTGTATCGATTAGATTTAGATTTGATTACATGAACAAGCCAATGATCAGTCAACACTAGATAGTAAAAGCGGACTCAGGCACCAACAAGGATTCATAGTAGTAGTTACATAAAAGGGGACAGGCTATGCATGATCGTAAAGGTATTCAACAACGTCAATCTACCGTAGACAAACAAGAGGTGACAGATAGGAGTATCGACTGATCAATCTAAATATGATTGACTAGGAAAGATCAACCCCATAATGCGATCTTTCTTAACTGTACACCGCTGGCACCGTCGCCGCGTGCCACAAACAAAGCACCCAAACGTGTGTCTGCGACGGGTTTGAGGTTTGAGCAGATGATTACCATTGAAGTAAAAGGGTACCTACATCCGGACAAGCCCGGATCCTGCGAGCATGGTGTTGCAGATAAGCCGGCGCCTTCCAATGCAGACATTAGCTGGCCAAATGTTCCGCAAAACAAAGCATCCGTAGTTCTATATCCTCGGGTGCCATGTGATGGCTTGTCATCCGAATGCTTCTCGGGATGAGCATTATTGCCGGGAGAGCTGCTCATGCCAGCATCGAGCACTGCGACGCTTATGGCCTTCTGCAAGCAGACTAGTCTTTCTTTGCGATTCATTCGCGTGTGACTGTGTTCTAGGGGGAATCGAATATAAATCCCGTGGGCGTCCGAAACGTCGGAGTGAGGGAGTGGAAGTGGTTTGGTGTCATTCGAGCTGGCATTAGTAGAGTCATTCGGGGGTATCTGGCGATGAGAAGGCGAAGGATCAACTTGAAGCGAGAAATGCCGGGTAGACTTTCGCTTGAAAAATAATGGGAAAGAGAAGGCAGGAGAACGTGGCGGGATTTGAGGGCTCTCAATGTAGCAGAAAGACGAGGTAGAAGACGAAGGGGAAGGAGAATACAAGGTGTTTTGAGGCGCAGAGGGCTGCGAGACAGGCTGTGAATGTGGGTCGCGATGGCGGGGACGTTGGGGAGTGAAGGTGACGTTTCCAAACTCATGGATATAGGGGACGCCAAAGGGGGTGAACTTGATCTCGCGGGGCATGTGTGCCTGGAACTATGGACGGAGAGAAATATAGACGACTCGGAGTGCGATGCCCTCGCGTCTGCCGCATTGTTCCTGTGTTGCATCGATGAAGAAAGAGGGTGCAGATAGGTTACGTAACCCAGCTAAACCCAACGGCCAAATAAGCTCTCAGTGAAAGATATGGATGATCGTCCTGGGTTTGTCGGCGCGGTGTTGCAACATTCAGTTAGGCTGTTGTTGAGCTGGCATATACTATCTGGTGTATCTATGATGTCATACAATGTTCTTTCCTTTTCTGGTAGGCAGGTCTAGTTCTATGGCCTACTCCAACCAATATATATAGCAGAAACCCATCACCCGCACCACCGTCGAGTTGTGCACCCAGCTGATCCGATAAAACCCTGCCTGCCCTCTTTTTCCCCTCTTCTATATCATCCCCTGCATGCATTCCGATTATTTCCCTCCCACCCCACCTTCTTCTGAACACGCTCACTCTGCCAAACCATCCATGATTCCCGATTCATCTCCCGCCGGTATCTCCGCCGCTGCTGGCGTTCCCTCCTCGTCGGCCCACCCGTCGCGCGTCACCCTTCATCTCGGGCATTTGCCAGACAAGAAGGATATCAAGGCCCCGTGGCCGAGAACTCCCTCGAGAGTGCTTGCCTCCGCTCGTATCACTTACCTCGAGACTGATCCCCCCGTCCCAGGTCGACCCGAACAACCCCCCGTGGCCCGCGTTCCGTGGCTATCACGAATATTCCTTCGCCCACGCAACGATGGGTGTCCGCCTCCCCACCATATTGGGAAAGGCAATTGACGATACCTCGCGTACCCTCAATGAGCAATCTTCCGAGGACCGCATCATCGACCTCGTTCACTCTCTTGAAAGAATGGACACCCTTATGGCCGACCTCAGCGGGAATGCAAAGCTCAGACCAATCATCGACGACGACGAAGCTGACGTTGCCCTCTGGAACAAGGAAATCGCCAAGTACTTCCAGGGTAAGTGACGACGTCAGTATGTCGACCTGATATTGATACATCTCTCCAGGTAAAGACTTCATGAATGCCCCTTGGCTGTTCGCCGAAGCTTACAAGTATCGCCGCCTGCACGAATGCTTTAGTGTAAGCAAGTACTGGAAAGACTACGACGTGTTTTATCGCCAAAAGGTATGTCAAATCAGTACATTGCGTTAAACTATAGCTACTCACAGTCATTCGCAGTGCGACACGTTTTCCAGGTCGGCCGAGGCTGTTTTCGAGCTCTCGATGCGTTTCGCCGAGCCGTTCAAGCAGCCAGAAAACATCTGCGACCAGGAAAAGGCCGAAGCTGAACGTCTCATGTTCCTTGAACTAACCCAAGGTTAGTTGCGTCTGACATTTCTACGTACCTTTTCTTAGCTCTCGGCAGTTTGTCTGTGGGGCAACTCCACCGACTTGTCGTTGCTCATCAACATGACGGAAGAGCAAATCAAGTCCCTCCAATCCACTGGTGGCGATCATCTTGCTGCAACGGAAAAGAATATTCTGGGAAACCACATGAACAAGTTATGGGATACCATCAAAGAACTTCGCGGGAAGACCGGTGGACGCATCGATTTTGTCCTGGACAATGCCGGTTTCGAATTATACTGCGATTGCGTTTATGGTGCGTGCAGGGACCACACTACACAATGACCGTCGATGATTGAACGTATTTCAGCCGACTTCCTTATACAGAGCGGTCTAGCAAAGCAAGTTAGGTTCCACGGCAAGCGATACCCCTGGTTTGTCTCGGATGTCACCCGAAAGGATTGGGAGTGGCTTTTGAACACCATGGTCTATGGTCACCTCTTCCCCAAAGCAACAGAGCCCGAAAGGGAGTCGCTCAGGCGCCTCGGTGCGCGTTGGAAGGTTAGGGG
>JBBPRP010000111.1:0-24443 GCA_038093135.1 Leccinum longicurvipes
GTGCATATGGTTGGCGATCAGGACCGGAAGAACGACCTAAAAGCGAACCGTTACATACAGGTCCTCGTAGTCGCCAAGGCCGATGGATCCGGTGCTCACAGAACGCCGCTGTTTGCTCGACGCTGACGCCGACGCGGGTCTTCTGACGATGGGAACGTGGATGCCTCTAGAGGTCAGCTTCGTTTCCTCCATTGCGTGAACCTGGTGGAAGCTGAGAATCCATGATAGTATAAGCGGCATAAAGACGCCTCCTGTACGGTGCGAACGCCCCATTACAGCGTGATGCAGTTTGTTCTGACCACGAAGCGTTCTCTAGATAGTCCTGAAAAAAATGAACGTGATGGTGAAAAGAACGAACAATCAGTGTTGGACTCCGTCTAAACACCTTAATCTTTGAATTTGACCTTGGATCGCAGTAATGGATCACAATAACTTTGGAATGTCACTCAGGTTAACGCAGTGTATCAAAGAGCACGTGACACTAGTTGGAGGGGGAGGGGCTTGGACTCAGTAATCCGGTCAGTGGTCTTGGTTGACTTCATTGTATTGCATCAAGCTGTGAATACTGAATGTCGAAGAAGGTCAGGCTAATACACGAAAGCCAAGAAGGAATGACGAAAAAGAGGATGGCAGCCTGGCGCTTTACTCATACAGGATGAACCAAGTGAGCCTATAATCGCAATGCATTACGGCGTCGTGACCAGACTTCCGCCACCAAGATGCCCATACAGAGAAGATTCCCTCGACTCAGTCGAGTGTGGTCCCACTGTGTTGAAATCAGGAGTAAACATCGTCGAAACGTCGACAGAGCCGTCTCCGAGCATGCTCATCACCTCCGCCGGAGACGACATGTACATCGGGTCCACTTCCATGGTACCGGCGGCCGTATCTAAGAATGAAGGCAGCGTAAGCGATGAGCGTCGGACACCGAGATATTGACCAGCTGATCCGCTCGCAGTAGATATCTGAGTAAACGACTGGGCGCTTGTGATGCCGACACCCGGGTCAACAAAGAACTCAGACGGTGAGAAGGCCTCCGGACTGCTGTGATGGGAACTACCATCGCTCCCAGTCCCTTTTGCCATGCTGGGGGTCTTTTTGCGCACGGGTCTTATCCATGGAGGCCGCGTGTTCGCTTGCTCCTGGGAGTCGGAGCGAGAAGGTTCAAGTGGAATTTGAGTGACTGGGCCAGGTGAGCCATAATAATCAGTGCCGAGGTTCAGGACCAACTCACGCCGGCAAAACTCCTCCATCAGGTCACCTGACCTCTGGCCGCATATGTACCTCCCGCTAAACCGTCGCAGTAATCCAACACACGATCGAAGAGTCTCGAGCGCAGGTTGAATCAGCGGCTGAAGTTTCTCGCTCTTGCAATTAATTAATACGGCAAGGAGGGTGCGCCCTGCTTGTGTCAGCTGATGGATAACGTGAACCCCATCTGCAGAACGGTGATCGGTTGGCCAGATTGAACATATATAGAAGTTGGCTCACAATACGTCATCAGACCCTTGGCCGCGACTTGCATGTAGGACGAGATGACCTGTATGGCACACGCATGAGCGGTGGTCATGGCTTCCCGCTCAATGTCGCCCAGCTCTTCCTCCGTCGAGCCGTTGTACACCCTCTCTGCCACGAAGTTGGAAAATCGGTGCCTGTGAATTAACATCCTAACAGCCTGCTCAGCACAATGGAGGCGCACAGCCTGTGTGACCCTGATGACGTCTTCGCTAGCCAGTGTTTCGGACGTATGAGCCCAATATGGTGGTATGGATCGGTGTATTTTGTCCAGTAAGTCTTCTTCTTCACGTAGGTCCTTTGGTCGTGTGTGCCCAGACAGCACTGCAGCAGCATGCAGCAAAAAAGGCGAAGAGTCCCCAGTTCGATGGCGCGGTGGCGGAATATCCAACACAGATTCCATGACGACCATGATCCGCACCGCTGCGACGAAGGCACTCATCCGACTCTCCGTGCCTGTAGGCTGTGATAACACGCCGTCGTGAGTCACGAATTCGTCATCAACAATGGCAGGCTCTCCAATGTCGCAGTCCCGGAGGCGAAGCATGGGCGGCCTGCCGAAGTGTGCCGAGAGTTGCTTGTCCCAGATATACACGCACCAGAAGGTGCGTTTACGAACCTCGTCTTCGATGGGGTCGAAGAGATCATATGTGTCGGCAGAGCGGTGTAAACCAGCGTCTATCGAAATGGTGATGGCCTCTGATAAGAGAGCGGCAGCCTTGGAAAGCTTCCCTAGTCCTACTGCGTAGACGGCGGCGATCAGGTACGCTTGGATGGTGTAAAGTGTCGGACGGTCTGCGATCGGGAGCGTACGGAGGCGACCGAAAAGTTCAAACCACTGCGTGCCTGCCGAGATCCCCTCACTTGGATCCGACCGGACACGGGGGTCATCAATGTGGCGTGACGCAAGACAGCAAATGGCAACGATAAAGGCAGCGAAACCGGGTTCAGCCCATTTTCTAGGATTGCCATAATCCTAAAGACATGATAAGCCAAAGAAAGAACGTGACGAGGAAGTCGACGAACCGCGAGAAACGTGGGAACATGTAAAAATGGCAATAAGTAGTAGGATGTACACAAATAGCACTGAACCAAACTGACAATAGAACGAAGAGTAAGAATCCATTATAAGATAGAGGCAAGGGGTAGAGATCACCTGTCCATCAATTCTGGAATGATATATGAGGTTATAAGTCGCCAGAGCGTCTCCGGGTTGACGTCAGTTCGCCTGGGCGTTCTGTTTGGAAACCAAGTAGTGGCGCTGGGGGAAGGGGATTGATTATTAGCCCAATTTTGATCTGGAGCACCGTTCTCCTTTTCAGACTTGACTGGAGGATGGTGCTCCAACAGGAGATCGAGGAGAGGCAGACCAGACGTTTCTCCCTGCCATCGTGTATACCCCTCGTCATCGAAGTAGAGATAAGAGGCATGTATTCGGGAATTCTCTTCGAAAGAATGGTCGGCCGAAAACCCATTCTGAAGGTGAGGTGATTGTCCTACAATGGAGCGAAACACCGTGGTTGGACTATCCTGCCTTGGGGAACCTCTTGGAGGCGGAGTGGTAAAATGTGTGGATGGATTTGTAAGTGGGAACACGTGGAGAGATGGGGGAGGAACACCCGAGGGAAAAGAATGATCAATAGAAGCAAACGTGGATAGCGGGCTCGCGATATTTTGATCTATGGTGAGATGCTGTGGATGATTCAGGCCCCCGGCGGCAAAGACGGCGGGAGGGATGGCTTGGATGAGGGTCTCGAGCTGGTGCATCCTGTCCTCAAGGGTGGCGGTGCGTCTGGGATAGGCCGATAAGTGTCGGTAAACGATGTGCCTGCGTATACGTACTTTGATTTGTGGGGATGTGTTCGCTTCCCTGGCTCTTCGAAGGTGCAGGACGAGTTGGCAGTCAGGCAAGCTTGGCAAGGATGCCCTTCGTCGCATTTGATTCTCCTACGCCTGCACAAGAAATCAGGAGGACATGATGCGGGGAGTGCTCATAGACACCAACCTGCAGCGATCGCACGCCCTGGACGAGGGTCTGAGAAAGTAGGCGAAGAGGAGGGTGGAATGACTCACCTACTCAGCTTGAATCTGCGTTCCTTGAGAATGGAGGAGGAGGGCTTTTCCTGCGGTTCTTGGGCTGGAGACATGAGCAAAGTGCTGTAGCGGACAGGAAATCAGAAGGCAAGTTGATGGTGAACAAACGCGAACACTTAAGTATGAGCGCAACTCATCATCATGCAATCTGTCCGCCGGGCCGAACCGGAATATTCCGTACCTGGGCCATATGAATTACGACCGAGGCAGAGTCCGTGGCACGTTCCTGAAACAGCCGTGTGGCACTCTCAGCTTGTCTAGTCGTTGCCAATTCTCCTTCGAACTCGCGAACCACCGCGAGATCGTCGCGATTAAAGCTGATAGAACTCCTCCTTCACCCCCTTTTCGTTTTTTTTTGGTGGCGACCTGCTTGTCTGTTCGCCGATCAGCTACGCCCACCTTTGCGTCAAATTGTCACTGCCGGCGGACATATCATCCCCCCCAAAGGTATTTTAGATGGTTTCGATACTATGCCTATAACAATGGAAATATGACTAGTGCCATCCCCGGGAGTTGTTGGGGAGATGGGCCAGGGTTGGCCATGTCATATAAACTCCGCGGACATTGGACCGCCATCGACAGGCAAGCGCTGTGAACCCGTTCGGCTTCTCAATCGGAGTGCCCTACTAGCTCTCTTAGACCGAACATTCATTACGGGTGGACGGGACCTCAGTCCAACAGCTTCGCAGCCCCGTGAGTTGGTCTCGCGACTTAACAGAACTTCGACGGTAGCCGCGTTCCGACAATGTAATCGCAATTTCGACTACGGAACGGGAACCGGAGCGTTCTCTGTCTGCAAGCCAAATCATTCCAGAAATAATCATAGTACGTGCGAACGGCAAAAAATCCGTACCCCGCAGTCGTAAGGCATTTACGGGACGGAATTCTCGTCACTACTTTGGTTCCAAGTGGAGATGTCGGATCATCAGCGTGGTCGTCTTCTTGGAAAGATTTTTGCGAGATAATCTATCCATAGTTGTTTTCTTCATCAAAGGATATGTGTCCACGTTATGACTCCAAAACGGACCATGGTATCTTGAGATGTGGCGCCCAAATTAGGTAAAAATATCCCTCGAGCATCGGTGCTGGTCTCTCTGTGGTCCGTTTGATCAATTGCACGTCTATCAACAGATGGGACGGTCGTGATTTAGACCCAGTAAAGGTGTATGTGCTCGCAGAGACATGATGGAGGCTTATTGACGTGCTGCTACATACGCAAAAACAAACAAATGTCTGGAGGTACTTTTTTCTTTAGAATATGTCTTGTGCCTTCCTTGGGCCAAATAATGAATGACGGTTGCAACTTCTGCAAAAGAAGTCCGACCCTGGTGTTCATTTTGCGGGTGCTTTGGGTCCGACTTAGCGTTATTATCGCTCGGATTAACTCGGCTCGTACCTGACTCGCGCTGCCACTCAATGCAATAAATCATGTCAATACCTTCGCATCCGCAAGATGACGCGATCCACAGCCCGAGCTAAACCTTTTCCATGAGTGCTTACAAAAACCTTGGAGCATTCTGACAGCTGCGGGAACACACTCAGTCCACGTTATGTTATTTTTCTTCCTGAACCCTGACTCGTAGTCACTCGTTCCTAGACCGCCCATAGAGGCTATGTATCAATATAAGGCCCCCTTCGGGAGAACTCGGGGTCATACACACTTTGACCCTTCCGAAGCGTCTCTGGTTTCCATGCCCTGCCTGGAACCACGAGGTCATTCTTCCTGGACGGAAGCTACGGCCAGCTTGGGAACGGTCCCCTGCCACCCACCGAAGCACTGCAGGCGCCATCCGTACTCTCTCACGTAACTCATCCACGAACTTCAGTTTCCAAATCGATAAGTCCTTAGTTATGTTTTCCCCCCTGCGTCGAAACACACCCGTGAATGACACCTCCGCGATGCGCATTATCGCCTCTTTCCTCCCTTCCAGGCCATCTAAGACGGATGCAAAGCTTCTTTTTCTGAAAAGAGAAGAATAAGAATGTGAGTCTCAGGGAGAGCTGATTTCCATTATGAAGTCTTTGGCCGCATGGCGACCCGAGTCGATCTCGCTGCACTTGCAAGTTCAGTATCAATGTCCGGGTCCCGGATGGGCCTAATTCCACGGAACCAACGTAAATGAGAACAGATCTGAGGTAATGATGAAATTGGTTACCAAGCTGCGGCTTCGATATCCCCAGAAAAGCGATCGACAGGCTCTGCGAAACCGGTTTGCGATCTCCTTTCGAATGATATGTGTAAACAACTGAAGCCCTAAGTCAGACAAGCACATATGCATCTATGACACGAACGTGGAGCAACACGTGTACATCATGGGATCTGACCGAACACCACGTCCTTATCGTCAAATACAAATTCAAGTCGTGGTTTGTTTTTTCCAACCCCTGATTTGCAAATGTGAAACCCTGAATGTATTGTGAATCAGCTGAAAACTATGACATAGTCATCTCACAAGATCGTCGTTTGAAGAGAAACTGTGCGTAGCAGGACCAGATCTTTTTCCTCTTTTTTTTTCGTCTTCTTGTCCCGCCGGAATACCCCAAACGAGAGTTCTCCTCTTTCGAAGCTGGACGGATGGTATGGACCTCTCACCAAGGATTGCGCCGATAGGTAGTCCTTCCTTCCAGATGTAGCATCGCCTCGGGGACGCGGGAGTGTACCCACATTTCCCCGATCCCAAAGCAAAATACAGAGATACCGGTACGCCTCGTGTGTGATCTCCAAACATACAAAACAGGAACTAAACTGTCATCTGACCCCTGAAGGGGGTTCTCCGGCAGCCAATGTAGTCATTGAAGAAGCAAGTTGACTGTGTAAGTTATGTCGCCGCCTCGTTTCTTGAGAATGGATGTCAGACGGAGAGCGAAGAACTGGACAAAAACAAGAACAAAAAAGGAACGGGATCAGTGAGTCCATCACAGACCGTGACAGACGCCGAATTGCGGTCTGATGCGGGAACTCGTACTCATGGGAGAGTGTGAACAGGAGGTGGCGGCTTCTATTACCGATATACGACCAGCCGATCCTCAGAATCGCGAGACGCCGAGCAGCCTTTGGGTGCGCAGAAGCACCGTGATGATGATAAATGACCCCCATGGCGAAGTGTTAGTTCCAACAGACCGCCAACACCCCCCGGATGGGATAAAACAATGTTCTGGAACTCCAGAGATGGTGAGCTTAGCGTTTTCTCGCCACCACGATTCTGCATTCCAGTTCCATGCCACTGCTATCCATATCCCAATTCTGCCTAGAGTCTGGAAACAGATTACTCCTCGGAAACCACCGCAACGACGGAGGCCCCGATATAGTCGATCGATAACAATCAAGATCTGGGCCTCTTGCGCCTTCCGCGACCGAGGGTCGGACTTCGTGAACGATACCAATGGATCGACCGCTTGACAGTCTCTGATGGTAAACCTCTACACGTGATCCGCCACAAATCAGATGCTTGCAGATGCCGCAAGATTGAAAGATATGGAGCGAGGATGACAAGGATATAACTCGGGTAGAGTGGTGCTGGAGAAGACTATGTCACATGCAAGTACATATCTTCCGTTGAGAAGGGTATGCTCTTGAGTTATTTGAGCCAAATGAAGGTGTCGGAGTGGACGTTATAGTCGTTGCATGACATCAATGGAAGTGGAACGGACTCTGTACATGAACTCGTAATTTTCTCCAGTTGTGGTCTTTCAATGAACTGGAGAGTCGTGCATAGTTTACGTGATGAAGGGACTTGGACGCTCATGGGCCGATGGAGCAGAGGCCTGCAGACGAGCATCATAACCATGACATGATATCATCCTAGTTTCCGATTTCTGCAGACACGGTGCAATGTTTCAATTTTGTGGATCTCCGCCGCACGAGTGGTTCATCGATCTACAATCAATCTACGTCGATATCAGGTAAGTAGTGCGGCAGAGGAGCCTCGTAGAAGTGAAAAAATCAAGAAAAACGCACAAACCGATTTCAGGGTTATTTCAATTGAACTGAAGAGACCAGACGAAGCCTGGAAGACCCTGTGACTGAACATCCGACCAGTTGAACCCCGTCCTTGTACCTCAGTCCCGTACTGCTTCAGCTGACAAGATAGCCGGCAAAAATAACGTACTGGTCATGCACCCTCAAAACGAACATCAAATGAGCACTAGTAGACTCTCGATGAACACCGATCTGATGAGGCATTCAACTTCGCCACAACTTGGCTGCCAAATCGACGACAAACATATCTTTAGAATCAGTACCAGTCAGGCGTTATGATATATGTTTTCAATCAAGCTAGCACTGAGCTGCTCATTGCATGGAACGTGTGCTTGCGTGCCTCAACACACCCAACAAGATCACACCTGCCAGGTGGCTACCCGTCATTTCACAAGCCACACGTTTTCACCAATGTGCCTGTCCTGTCCGCTGTCGCGAACAGATCTTCGTGCAAAAATGAGGACGAATTTCCGCGCTTTCCAGAAATTCACTTCCGACAAGCAGGATAACCTACGAAAGGGGTTAGATCAGAATGAATTGCATACTAGGATTGAATCCAGACTTTCACCACCGGCGGTGCAAAGGTGGCTGTGCCAGTCGAAAGTAACCCCGCGCCCTTCACAGAGAAAACTGAAAACTGGTTTGCAACACCTCGGCACTACAGAATGACCTCGGGGTAAAAACGGTGACATTCGTTACCTACCTCATATGGTCTCTGATAGAAGGTACTATAGGACGTCAGAAACCGGAAGCAGCTCAGGCTGTTGTGGTTGGCACCTTTGGCTTGCGCATACAAATGCAATCAAGTACAAATGTCAGACTAGCAGCCACAGGGCCCGGGAGTCTCTACCTTTTATCCGTTGTGTGTTGGCACTGCTGGGCGAGCGCCAGCATGGAAGAGCAAGCGCAATCGACAACGTCCCTGCCGCCAGATTACTTCAAGTTTCAACTTAGGATCGATCGTTGGCAAATGTGTCACCATGAACGAGAACAAGGAAATTGTTCCATTGCCGCCGACCTTGGGTTCCTGCAATACATCTGCTCTTAATACATTGGTTTTCTTTCGTTCGGAGCATAACCATGCGCTTCTGGCTCGATTTCCCGCGAAAAAGTCTGATCGTGATACATATTTTTTGTAGTGCATGCAACTCTCGGACGGCCTCAGATCCGCAAAGCTACGAACAATTGTAGTACGATAGCGAAGATATCTGTCCCGCAATAAATGCTAGCTGTCCTTAAACAATCGTTGATGAGCCAGACGAATGCGTTCCTCCGCCGCTCTCGCAGAATCTCTTTCTCTCGGACCCAGTCCATGTGGACGACTACTTCGTGTTATCTGCCGCGAATTCGATGCGATAATCTAACCACGTGTACTGTCACGCCCATGCCAACCTGAAACACTAAATCTCCCCTCTGTCTGTCCGCAGTTGCTGCAACGCCGAGATATCAACCTGTGCCTGCCAACTCATAGGGTTCTACATGATCGCCGAGCCCCCATCGAGTTCAAGACTCTTCAACTCATGATGAAGTATCCGAAGATGATATTTCCCATACCATTTATGCTGCACCGTGACCTGTCTCGTGGTCCCGCTCTTCGGTTTGAAGGTGACCTATACACAAACATGGCATGAGCCAATTAGAGTGAGCGAGTATATTGACCACTAAAATCTCAAAAACATCCACTGAGAGAGTCATGCAGTTCATGAAAAAATACAAATGGTGACTAGTCACTTGGTGCATCGCATATTTCATGGTACCGAGGGACTACCTTGATGCAGTGAAGTAAGTGGCGCAAGCAAATATTCCACGTTACAACAGATCACACGACGGGGTGAGTCCGAAGGGGATGTGACGGTGATGGCGCTGGGCTGGATGCTGTCATTGACATGCTAGCGGGTTTGTAATCAACTTTTCACTTGAAATCAGGGTTTGAATATTCTATTGACTCGGATCTCTATCTAGAAAACCAGGACTGTTTTTCTAACGACTGAAGAGCCGCTGGGAAGTTTCATTAGCTAATAAACGTTACTTGAACTACTTGAATTGAGTCTGACTCCGACGGAAGTCATGCTTGCACCCGTTATGTCCTACCGCTGAACGTCCGGGGATGAACGCGCATTGAAACGGCTTGTAGCTATCTGCAAGCTTCAGGACTGTGCCATGTGCATCGATCGCACCTTCGCGTTCGAGTCATCCAAGCTTAATAGTGATGCATCAGTCTTTAGCGTCTCGCGTCTACCCGTCTGCTATGGTATCCAGCTCGCTCCGGCTGTCATTGTTCCCAATGAAATTCATGATTCAAATCAAGTGGATCGATCGTTTTCGACCTCGCTCTCTGTCAAAGCCGCGATGTGAACTTGCACTTTATGCCTTTGCTTCATGCTGAGAGTCTTGTCTCTGGCACGAATCTAAAGGACCTTTTTTTTTTCTGATCCCTTAATAATGTGCCGTGTTGATCCAGCCACTTACTCATGCTTGGAAACCATACATTAGACTTGTCTCTTCCGATTTGTGTTTTGTGGCTTGTTACTTTGTTGTATTGCAGACTTGCAGTAAGTGATCACTTCGACTCGCCGAGTCATCTTGCAGTTTTGTCGTATCACACTTGACCTCTCTGTTCCTACATTTCGGTTCATTTGCTGCGCACGAACCAAAACGCTGCGCCTGGAGCCGACTTCACTCAGTGGCAATGTGCGACTAAACCATGACAATATTCGGATTCTCATAGTCGGAAATAGCCGAGACGAAACCGTCACGAAGGGTGTTCTAATAGCCGAGTCGCGGCGACATAATGGCGACATTGACTGGTAGATGACGTCGTCGTCGACAGCCTAACACTTGGCAACTGTGTTCGAACACCTTCAACTATCAATCAATGAACCTGAACCCAAACAAGTGTTACGCGTATTCAGCTCTCAAAAGTCCAGTTCGAACCGAGGTTCAGAATCTCGTACATTAGATCGTCCGACACTACCGGGCCGCTCCGCTCACCATTCTAATTGAAACCCTTGTCGCATCAGCTCACATGACATCATGCTCTGTTTGACACATATAAAAACTTACTTTTTACTGTGTTGTGGAACAACTATTCATGCTCGATTGAATTTTTGGCTCAAGGAAATTATCTCCTGTTTGCACAACAGTCCATGACCTACCCTAAATTTTGTAAACACGCAGTACAGATCCTGCCGCACCATACACAGTATAATAGTGAAATATGGGATACAAGAACCAGGCTGTACTGAAAAATAATCCGATCAGAATGACCGTGTGCTCAATTTCGATGATGACATCGATCATCGATCAGTGGCGAAACAGTATATATTACGTTAACTGATTTATCTTCAAAGTATCCTTTTTGTTGACTAGAATTGAAATTGATGCCAAGTCTCTTGCTTAGCTGCGACTACCTTGACCGATAATTTGGCTGGAAACTTCTATCGGCGAAGCAGGGGGTCAATTGGACTCTGTATGACGGAGTCAAACTCCAGTTGATGTAGTATTTATTTACCTGTATGAAGGAGTCAAACTATACAGGTATGTAAGGAACGTGGAAGTGTGCGAAGTAACCAAGTGGCTTACCTCCAGTCGATGTAGTACGAGACTGGAGGAAAGGCGGAAAAAGAACGACGCGCGTATGTGTCGTGCGGTATCCAAAAGAGTAAATGTGGTGAGTGTAGTATAGTAATCCTAATGCTATTTACTAGACGGGCTGCGCTCCGACAGCTTCTACTAAGCGAGCACCTGGCCCGGAGCGCAGCATGGTGCTTGTCGACTCCCCTATCGGCACCGATGACATATGCCAACCAGTAATCATGCAACCCTGATTGGCGAATCGGGCGGGCGTGAGGTGAGATGCTATAGGAGCTCGATCAGGAAGACCCTTCTGCATTTCGACGCTCGCGGCTTCAAGGCGACAAACGCGACGGCATACGTATCCACTACTAATCTACCAATCGTAAAGGGTGATAATGCTCTACGATGTTACGAGTGCTATAGTAAAGTTTACACAGAGATAAGGTTACACAACAATATTTGAGCGACTGTAAGGGAAAAACTCTAGGGTATGTCAAGTCCGCACCATAGTGACGATCCAGGAGAGCATGCGGCCTACATACGCCGCGTGGCACCTATTCCTCGATCGGATTTGACAGATAAATGAATATCACACCTCCAACGTGACACCATCCAGTTTGATCTGGTTCCGTCGGTTTTCGCGCCCGATCGGGACAACCAGTCCGTTTTCGACCTTGCTCTCGGTCAAGGTCATGACGTGTACTTCCATCCTATTTCTTCTGTCCGCGCTGAAACTCTGTCTCGACGAGGACGAATTGTCGAACGCGATCTTGCTTGTCTGGTTCTCCGAGTTCACCAGCCCGACGCGGATGATGACCATGTAAAACGTGATTGAAATGACGGGCGTGACCTGCAAAGAAAACGGAAAACATAGATTCAGCTGGACTATTCAAAAAGCTGAGCCAGGCAGGCGAGGCAGGACGACTGACCATGTCCAGAGTCACGTATTGAGCGTTATTTCCGGTTGTAAAGCAGACCAACGCCGCTAGCAGCATGAGGGTATAAATCACACCAGCATCGATGATGATGTTCAGAATAGGCCGCAGCTGAGACTGGTGGTTTACACGCATTCTTTTGGCCTGCCGGTCGACATACCAGATCCGCCATGCCAATAGATCTGAGGAGTGGTGAAAACAAGTTTCAGAGGTTGTCCTCAACGCCCACCAACGTGGGACTACCTACTGGTGGCCAGAAGATTAGTCAACAAGGCCAGTACCCAGAACGAAGTTATCCATTGCGCGAGAGCCCCACCAAACACTTCATTTTGGGTTATTTTTGATGCTGTATATGAACTTGCGAATCCGGTTACTTCGGAAATGTGAGCGACCTCTATTACCTCGCAACGGCCACACACTTACTACCGGTAGCGAACCAAAATAACAATGGGAGAATTAGGACCAGTTTAGATTGCCACACCGAATAACAGCGGTAAATCTCCGGTGCGCTTAAGCAAGGATATCCATCATCCCACAAAAATAGTACTCACGACAACACCATCCCCTATGAGGGACTGTGCAGTATAAACGTGGTTCTTCCACACGAACGTCCATTGTGATACGTCTGCAAAAAAGCCATTGGGACCGCCTGGGAAGGACATTCTATCCAATATCAAACCATCCATGATTCTGATGATATGGAGTCCAATGTGCTGTATACATAAAATCAATCTGTCAGTACTTTCTAACCAAGAGAACTAAATCACGCACCATCGTGCTCAACACCAGTAAAGTGGATGCCGTCGTCAACATCTTATAGTTCGCCCGGTGACCGGTCCTTCGAAACCATAGTACCCAGATCGTCACTCCAAACATCAGCAACGAAAAGCCTTGCCCCATGGAAGAATCAATAAATTTTCATGAGTAATTCGTCCTTGATAGAGCTTACCGTACAAGATTGCTTCCAGGAGCACAGACAGAAGCTCGGCCTTGTCCATGGACATACCTTTGGCAACCATTTTTAGCGGCTCGCGTACTGGGGAAGACCGCTACAATAGAAGATGCGGAGCCAAGACAAGGTAAGCCACAGGAGGATGGGGGAGGCAAGCAAGGCAATGACCTTCCCAACGAACGCCCTCGCTCTTATAATTTCAGGAAACCACGATCTCCACAGCGACCAATTGCAGAGATCTTGTAATTATGCTGATTTCAAAATTCCATGTAAAGCATAATCTCGGGAACCTGTTTATCCGGGGGCGGCAAAATATCGCCTGCGCAAATATTTTATGGCTCATACAAGCGCGATAGAGTAATGATCGAGGGTGACATGGTTTGGTGTACAAAGCACTGCAGTGTGTGTGTGGAATCCCATCGGTCATTTAGCGGAGAGCAACCAAACACTCGGATATACGCCGCGATTTGAGTACATGTTTCATGCCCGATTGGCTCCGAATAGGGAAAATCAATGTCAGCTCGGTCGTGTACTTATTTTTTTACCTGTCGACTCCAGGTCTGAAACTACAAGCATGACAGGTTCTAGAAACCCTTGTCGTCATGAGAATATAGGTGTTGATGCAACTACAACCAGTCAAGGGGGAAGATAGGAGTAGACGTTCAACTGGAGGATGTCTTTCATCTTGTGTGCACTGTCTCGACAAGATGTACATGAAGATGATCGATCAGCAAGAGAACCAAGATTCGTTTGACAGTGGTATTCGATTTGGGTGAGCCAGCCAAAGGGAAAATTCAAGACTTTGTCGCAAAATGCCGTTCTTCGTCCGTTCTTCGTGAAGAACTTTGGTGCGTGAGGGGCCCATTCCATTTTAGGGGTGTTTTATGATGTGACAAAACGAACAATCCCTGTGACAGTCGGCGTCCACTGGCAAGGGCTGCTCTTCTGGAACAGACAACGTGACAGCAATGCAATGCAATGCAACCTAAAATGCAAAAGGAGACAGCGGATAAGTGGTCTAGGCCGCGCGCATGGCATGCTTCTGGCATCGCTGATAGTTCTCAGGCCAGTGTAACTGCCATAGAGTAGTTACGAGGTGCAGCTCTATGACAGGATGAGCCTGCAAGACCAATCACAGTGATGTGCCCGCCCGCCCCGACCTGAGGTTTTGCGAAGCCCGAGCTTGGCTGGGCGGCCTGGGCTGAGCCCCCTAAAGCCCCGCCAGGCTGCTCCCATGATTTTGGGGCAAGTGGGGAGGGCGAGGTCGAGCGAGGGTGGGTGGGTGTACGCGCGAGCATGTCCACGTGGACGCTCAAAAGGTGGGGAGAGCGCATGTCCATACGTTTGCTCAACAAAGGCATATATTGTGTACATGACCATTGACTATGGGATGCATATATGCATGAGATGCGGAAAAAACGGGGCGAGGGTGTGCGTGCTTGCATGTACGTGTCTGAGGGGTGAGGCGGAAAGAGTGAGGGCGAGCGAGGGTAGGGAACGCATGAGTAGGGACGAGGTCAGGCAGGGAGGCAACGTCGGTTGTGCGGGCATCTATGCACACAGGAGAAGGTGGACCGGTGAGTGAGGTCGGGAAGGCGGGGGAGGAAGTGCTAGTTACTGAGGGCGAGCGTGTATGAGGAGGACCTAGTACTACATTGCCATACGTAAGCCGACCGGAGGCGAGCTGCGCGGTAAAGTTGCTATGCATACATACTCACAAAATATTATTGAACACTCCGAGTCTGTTACTTCATTCGAGTTCACTTCTCTACCATAATTTTTGACGTGTTTATATGTGCAGAGTTTTTCAAACATCCTTTCCTGTCCAGCAGGATTAATGTAAGTAGCTTTTCAATCGGTCATTGCATAACTCGTAGTAGCACATGAGGAGATAACCAGTGCAATCGTGTCGCATACCACTTGATACCCTACATCAGCAAGCACCGAGTTGATTTCAAACCTCCAATGAGACACCAGCTTTCACCACCTCGTCCGGGAGTCGGTCATCCTGGGGAATTGGATGCATAGACTTCACTGGGGTGTGTAAATCCTGCTCGACCTTGTTCTCCGTTAACGTCGTCACGCGTACTTGCATTCTATTTCTTCGGTCCACGTGGGCACTATTTCCGGAAGACGAATGTTGTTCGAGCGGAAACGCGTTCGACGACTGATCACCAGCCCTATGTAGCCCGGTACGAACGATGACCATATAAAAAGTGAAAGAGATGATAGGTGGGATCTGATATGAAAAAATAAATGAAAAAGACATTCTTCAGCGACACAATTCAACACCAGGCGAACGAGGCATAACGAGCTGACCATATCAAGAGTCACGTATTGACCGTTCGTTTCCGTCACAAAGCAAATCAAGCCGGCAAGAAGTGCGAGGGAGTAGATCACACCGGAATCGAGGATGATGCGTAGAATAGGTAGGAGGTGAGACCTCTGGTGGCCACGATACCTTTTGGACTGGCGGTCGACCCACCAGATCCGGAGAGCCAAGAGAGCTGATAGATGGGATATATGTCACTCGAGGAGTTCGACGTCCATCAAATCGGAACGACCTACCAGTGGTCAAAAGATTGGTTGACAATGCCATTACCCAGAACGACGTGATCCATTTCGCAAGAGACCCGTCAAACACCCCGCCATCGGCCGCTGCCGATGCAGCGTGCACCGCTGCGAATCCGGTTACTGCAAAATTTTCAATGGCTTCAATCGCCTCAAAACGTGCACACACGGACCGAATGCTGCACACCAAAGTAGTAGAGGGAGGGTTATAATGAGTTTAGATCGCCATACCATGTAGCAGCGGTAAATCTATAATGATGTTAGTAGTGAACGTTCATCCAAAAAAAAAAACAATACTTACAACAACCATATCCCCCACGAGAGATTGTGCAACATATACATAGTTCTCCCACACGAACGTCCATTGCGCCGCGTTTGCGAAGAAGGCATTGGGACCGCCCGGGTAGGAATTCCCATTCAATATCAGACCCTCCATGACTCGTATGATATGGATCACGAGATGCTGTACACACCCTAGAAATCAATCTCTATGTCTAATGGGTTGTCCAAGAAAATGGAAATGCGCACCGTTGTGCTCAAGGCCAGCAATATACATGCTGCCGTCAGCATCTTACGGTTCACTCTCTGAGTAGACGGTCGGAACAATAGCACCCAAATCGTTCCTGCGAACATCAATAACGAGGAACCTTGACCCGTCGTAGATTTAGTATAGATTTGTTGACGAATCGTTGATAACGGATCTTACCATATAAGATCGCTTCCAGGATGACAGACAGGAGCTCTGCCTTGTTGAGAGGAATGTCTTGGGCAGGCATTTTCCAGAGCGCGTGTACCACGAGATCGCTTCAGGGAAAACGCGGGGCCGAAGCGAGATAAGCAAGAGGGGGACGAAAGCAAGGGGAGGTAGAAGAGGACGAGGGGGCGGTGCTCTACTCATAAAGCGCCCGCCGTGCTTATATATCACCAAAGAAGCCACAATGGTTGATTGCCGCAGCGACCGCCTTGTGATCTTTAATCATCAGTGCCGATTTCAAAATCTCTCGTACTAAATGGGACCGGACTTTGTTTAATTTGTACTTGTGCCTGGTGGATGGATTCTGCTGTACCAGCGGACGGATGAAGGAGAGCAAGGAAGAGCCTCATGACCCGAGGTGGAAAAACTCTGTGGCAACATAGGATTTAGTAAGGCCCATCGATCATTTAGCGACGGTGCACCGAAACCCTAGGGAATATGCCGTGATATGACCACATGTTTGGCAACACATTGCTTCCGGAGAAGCGGAGAGAAGCGCAGTCAACTTGATGGGGAACATTATCAACGGCTCGGCCACACTCTGCCTGAAACAGTACTGCACGACAACGAAGCATAGGATTGTAGTGCGTCGTCCTGTGAACGTTGATGAGTCGACACAAACGAACCCATACCCGAGGGAAAACGAAAAAAGAGTGCATCTGCTGATTATCAGCCACCGATCAAAGAACCACTTGGTATAGTACACACGACGCGGGCCCTTTTCGACAGCGAGATTTCAACTGGATAGTAGTTGATTTGAATGTACCAAAGGGTCACGCTAGCGTGACTCAACCGAACGATCGACGTATTCTTCCGGTCAAAACCCCGGATTGTGCGGAGGTTACGGTTGCCTACTCCTCTTCCAAACTTCTAATGTGTGGGACGCGGACGGCGTTAACCACCATGAACAGCCTCCTGGAAGGCTGTCAGTCAGAGCATCATAATGTCTGACAGAACCTGCCAGCTTGTCGACGAGTCAAAGTACGGCCGACTTCCGGCGACGCAACTTGAACATATGGCACATGCACCGATATAATACTAAAATAGGTGATACAATTCCGTATTCCGGCCAGCGACCCCCTTCTTTGCTATGATCCGAGTGTCGGCCCACCAAAAGCAACGTGTACTGTACACGTCTCGAGTGGGCGTCACGGTGTGTCAAACTATATGAGTCAGTGACTACACTAGCAAACACTCGTAAGCTCCAAGCCTATTATGAAACTTCTACGTCTAAGTCTACGTTGAGCGGTCCCGGACGGTACGACCTAGACACACAATTCAGCCTGCCTCCGGATTTGAAATACTCGAAGCTATGGATCGTACTTCTCCTGCCACCAGACAGGGAACGCCGCCGCCGTATGTGCCGGTCCTCGTCCCGAGACTTAGAACCAATCTGAATGATGGTATACAGCAGACTCCGGAGGCGGTATCATAGTGAAGAAACGGGACAAAAATGAATCCAAAAAAAAGTGAAGGTTGAACGAATACTACGACAATACGACAACGTGGGACAATTACTCTTTACCTCCACTTCCATCACAACATTAGTCATCTCGGACATTCATTGTGAATCAACGGCGTCTGGGAAGTGGAGGAGTGGTTCGCTCACTTCGCCAATCAGCAGCCTCCCACCATTGCTCGTTTTCTCTACTTGGTCAGCAGGACCAAGGGAAGGTGGCTTTTTATTCCACAATGGTTAAATTCAAGGGTCGATTTGTCGTTCAGTATCAAAGTTGCTAACAGATAGTCTGAGAATCGAGTCTGCACGATGCCTAATGTATACTGGTAAGATTCGAAAACCAATCCCTGATCGAGGTATCATGCAAGTCATCAGTGTGCTAATCATGTGCATCGCGTACCATGCGTCCTGGACCAAACAACGATTTGACACTCTAGCGTGATGCCATCCAGCTTGATCTCGTCCCGCAATCGGTTGACCTTGAAAGAAAATGATTTTATTGGCGTATGTATTACGGTGTGTTCGACCTTGGTTTCTGTCAGCATCGTGACGTGCACTTGCATTCTGTTTCTTTTGTCCTTGTTCAAATTGACACTCTGTCTAGAGGACAAATGATATTCGAGCGGAAACGAGTTCGACCACTCGTCACCGGGCCTATAAAGCCCGACGCGGATGGTGGCCATATAAAACATAATGGTGATGATGAGTGTGACCTGATGAAAACGTACTTCGTTTCAGCAGAGGCATTCCCGTTTGTAATTAGGATGCTGATACATGATGTAACTGACTATGTCCAAGGCACGTATTGACCGTCGGGTTTCTCTAAATAGTAAATAACTGCCGCAATAAGGGTGAGTGAGTAGATCAGACCAACATCGAGGCTGACCTGAAGAGTGTGTCGAATTATGATCGCCATGTAACTTCCTGAACCGGTAGTCGACCCACCAGATACACCAAGTCAACAGTCCTGGTAACAGAGAAAAAAAGAACTCAGGATCCAACATCCATCAAGCGTGATGGACAACAGATTAGTCGACAATGGCGTTGCCCAAACCCTGCAACCCATTCCATAAATATCCCATCAAAGAACACACTTTTCATCGGTGTAGACGCAGCCGCGGCGTGTCCCGCGCATACTTCGGAACCGTAAATACATTCTATCACTGAAGACATACAGCGAACCGAGAGTTGCATACCGGAGTAATATAGGGCGGGTTATGACGGGCTTAGATTGCCACACCGCGTAACAGTGCTAAATCTATAATGCGATTGGTGGCTGATATCCGGGGCGGAAAAGAGAAAAAGAAGCATACGACCAATATACGACAATCATGTCCCCTGCGAGTGACTGCAGTATACACATGGTTTTCTCACATGAACGTCCACAAAAAAGGAATTGGACCGCCTGGTGAGGTTTTCCATGCAATATCAGACCATCAATAGCGAGAACTCTGGACCCATGGCAAATAAGTACGCCTTTACACGCCGGTCATCGGTAACAGATCTCACCATACAGGACAGATTCCAATATGAAACTCTGCTTTTTGGGGAGAGATGTCACGAGTAATCATTTTCCGGAGCACATGGACTAGGGAACCACTTTAGAGGAAGACACGGAGCTGATGCGAGATGAGCACGGGCGGGGTCCGAAGAAGCGCCCGCCATGGTTTGTATATCATCTTCAGCCACAGTAGTTGATGGCCGTCGCGACTGCCTTATTCACCAGTCTTCCGAAATATCTCGTACCAAACATAGGAAACAGACTCTGTTTGCCATGTAACTCTACATTTGTAGTTGGAAGCCGCTATCCTTCCAGGTGGATTAGAGTAAACGGCAGAGTTTGTCGTCAATCAGGGTGCATTGGCCAGTGATTTGTACTGCATCTATCGTTCAGCCGGGGGTATGCCGAAACCCTCGGGAACATAGCATGAGGTGAACACGCGTTTCATGACGCATCAGCCACGGAGAAGCGGCAAGAAGTTGATGACGAACGTTATTACTCGGCCACACGCTGTCTAAACCCGCACTGAATCATACGACGAAGTATAACGCGTCGTCCAGTGGTTGATGCCGAGACCACCAAAACCACACTCGGGGGACGGAAGAATGTGACACAGTGACACAGTGACACACTGGTTGTCAACTTTCATAGAACCACTTGGTAGTAGTATATGAGGTTGACAGAGAGACTAAACTTAGAGGCCAGTTGACCTAAAGAGCTAAAGAGGCGATTGACAGCGCCTCCAGCAACTCAGACGAACATATTCTTTTTCTGTGAAATCCTCGGGCCATACGAAGCGGGTTAGGGTTGCCCACTAAGTCTATATTTCGATATGTAGCATGCGTACGGCGTTGAGAGCTGCCAGTAGTCAACCGTTTGTCATCATGATGTGTGATTGAGGCCAGTGCTTTGACTAGGAGTTCTTCTCAAAATGAACGCGCGATACGGACCATACTACACGATTTACTTACATAGTCAGTCAACAATCAGCTAATCAGCTGCTCTTTTTTCAAACTCCGTCTCAGACGGCAGGCAGGTTACGCAGTTCCAGCGACTGGTGTTCTTGACCGGACACGGACGTAAAAACATATTACACAGTTGTTTATGATACTGCTCGCTCATAATAAAACGAGGCACGCTGCTAGGTGCTTCTGGGTGGCAGATAAGACTACCCTGCCAACCTTTTTTGCCCTGTTGCTTCCTACAAAATCCTTCAGTTGGTGAGCATAACTGACGGAAGGTGCAGTTTGTCGTACAGTGTCATTATGAGCTGGTAAAATACAAAGCTAGAGTCTGAGAATTGAAGCTTGACCCGCATGAACTGCCAATCTAGGTGTCGTTGTAGGTCAATCAGGGATACATCTACCCTTCATCGTCTTGGGTACAAGCACCTAGACCAACAGACAATCATGCGGACAACGTGACGCCATTCAACTTGATCTCGTCCCCTAGTCGGGTGTCGTGAGGGATAGGGGGTATCGATACCATCGATTTTGAGGGTGTATCTTGCTCGACATTACTCTCGGTCAGTGTCGAGGCACGTACTCGCATTCTACCTCTCCTGTCCTTGTTCAAGCCTACGCTCTGTCCAGAGGACGAACTCTGTTCAAGCGGAAGGGCGTTCGACGACGACTGATCAGTGGGCCTGTGTAATCCGACGCGGATAATGACCATGTAAAACGTAATACCGATGATGGGCGTGACCTGATTGAAAGAATGTAAAGTGGTATCAGCAAAATTATTTTCCTCATACTGTATTAGTGAACAAGAGTATGGCACGATGACTGACCATGTCCAAAGTTACATATTGGGCATTCGTTTTCTTCAAATAGCAAATCATCGCCGCAAGAAGAGTGAGGGAGTAAATTAGGCCAGCATCCAGAATAACACGTAGAATATGTCGCAGGTGAGACTGTTGGTGACTGCGAAACCTCCTGGACTGGCGGTCGACCCACCAAATTCGCCAGGCCAATAGTCCTAATAGTGGCGCAAAAATAATTCAGAAAGGCTCGACATACATCAAAATGTGACGACCATACCAGTGCTCAACAAATTGGTCGACAATGCCATTGACCAAAACCCTGCAATCCATTGCGCAAGTGTTCCAGCAAAAAGCTGCCCCTCGATTGTTGAAGTTGCGGCGCGCACACCCTCGACTGCACATACTTTGGAAACGTCAATGGTTTCAATCACCTCAAACTACGCTGCACACACGAACCGAAGGTTGCACACCAAAGGATTACGGGGACGACTATGACGCGTTTAGATTGCCACACCATGTAGCAGCGATAAATCTACAATGAAATTGGCAATGGACGTCGATCTCAACAAAAAACAGAAAGAAGAAAAAAACACATACGACAACCAAGTCCCCTAACAGAGACTGTGCAATATACGCATAGTTCTTCCACGTGAACGTCCATTGTAACGCGTTCCCAAAGAAGGCATTAACGCCTTCTGGGTACGAGTTTCCGTACAATATCAAGCCCTCCATGACTCTTATGATGTGGATCACGAGGTGCTGCACATATCTCAGAAATCAACCTCTGACTACGGCGTCTCAAATAGAAGAATACGCACCACCGTACTCAAAAATAGCAACGTGCATGCCGCCGTCAGCATTATTCGGTTCACATGCTGGGTAGACCTTCGAAACAAAAGTACCCAGATCGTACCAGCGAACATCAACAGTGAGAACCCTTGGTCGAGGAATAGCTTAGTATCGTTAGGCTCGTGAATCGTCCATAAAAATTCTTACCATACAGGATCGCTTCCAATATCACCGACAGAAGCTCTGCCTTATCGAGGGGGATGTCATGGGCCAGCATTTTCCACTGGGGCCGCGTGTGCTAGGAGGGACACCTCGGAGGAAAACACGGGGCCCAGACGAGGTGGGAGCTGGCTGGAGGGGAAGGCAAAGGAGTGGGCAATGTTCGGCCCATCAAGCGCCAGCCCAGCTTATATATCACCGTAGGATTCCAGCCACAATGGTTAATCGCCGCAGTGACCGCCGTGCTATCTTTAACAATTATCATCACCAAAGTTGCCTATTTCAATGTCTCTCGTACCAAATATATCCATATCTGCGGAAACGGACCCTATTTATGACATCCCCTCGCCCTCGTATCGATAGATTCTTCTTTCCCGCCGCCATAGGAAACGATGAACGGTTAGTAGTTAAATGACTCGAGGCGGAAGGTGGTGGGAAGCTGTAACGTTGTCCAGTATTTGGCCATTTAGCCGGAGGACAACCGAAACCCTCGGATACATGCCGTGATTTCAACGACACGTTTCACGCCGCACGGTTCCTTCCGAAAAATGCGAAGAAGATCGGACCAGCCAGCTTGACGGTGTGGCAACTTTTTCATATCACTCGGAGGACTGTCGGTCTGAAAACCGTGGGCCATGTCATTCTATTCTCGCCATCATGTGAATGTACCGCACTTGGAGGAAGGCGATGGAAGCACGTACAGTTTGATCATAGTATCACGCGTCCAAGTTTAATAACAGTCGACAAACTAGATCGAAATGCGGTTCAGCGCCGATTGAACAGCCTCGATCTTCGTCCACCGCATCATGATGAGTGTATGGCGAAGTTCTCTAAATACTGATCGTGCGCGTTGAACGCACACGTGGAGCGGAGTGTAGTAGGCCCTTGCCATCAGGCCGTGGCGCTGGCATATTTCCTAACCCACGTAACGACAAACTTACCCCAGGAAGAGGGAGCGCCACCGGCACATGTCCCACTGTTCACGTTAAAACACGTCATCTGTGAAGGGACTCAGAAAAAGGGACTCAATGGGAGGGTTAAGTATGTATGCCAGGACTCGGCGATGCACTGGCAGCCTATTCGCAATTTGGAAGCCTGAAATACGTGTCGTCGAATGATTTCTCACCTAAGACCAGATAGACCCAGCGTCGAACAACTCAGTCGCACGTGAACGTTTTATTCTCCATTTGGCCAACACTGGTCTTCCAATCGCAGACTAGTACGAACGGGTAACGTACAGTAGCACTGTCATTGACAACGCTGCGGTTTGAACTTGAAGCTTGATTCAAAGTTTGACCAGCCCGGCCGGATTAAACACGTGCGGACCCAGATCGTCGCGCCACTTGAACATGAATTCGAAAGCTTCGATGATACCGTCGCCTCCCCATTTACTACCGCAACTAAGACCCACAATGGCTAAGGCCGTCGTACTGATTCCTCCTTCAGCATAAGTGCATGTTATCACGGCGGCATTCAAGGCAAGCAAGCTCTTCAAGTTGCTAGTGCGAACCATCCATGGTCGAACTGACCTAGATATCAAGAAGCGGGGCCAAGCGGGCCGTTCACGCGACTCTTTCGTCTTGTCTCGGTCACTCTTGATCCGAGTTCTCACCACCGATGACCAGTGGGGCACTAGTGGTTTCATCGCCGCCGTCATTCCGACGTCTATTTCGCGCCCCCTGAAGAGATCCATCACAACGAATCCACTGGCGCACCACGCAAGTACTAGTAAGATAAGGTCGTATATAATAATACTGTCGCTCTGTTACTAGCTAAAGTACCTGGTCCATACTAAAACGATCCCGTCCTGGCGTGTAGCTGTAGCTGTAGGTGGTATGACTCAAGAAAATAGAAAAGAAAGATCAGAACGTGTAGTGCACGCAATCGCTCCGACGCCAAAAAAACAGAGCGAAAGCGGCAATAAGATAAAGAAAGGGGGGAAGCAAGGAAGAATCGGCTCAGGGGGGAAAAAGGAAAAGGTCATAAAAGAAAAAGGCAACCATGATGAAGCAAGTACAACAAGTTAACGTATTCCAGATCCGTCCCCCCATCCTCGCGCAACACAGTGCACATCTATGATACACATGGTCCGGTCCTGGTCCCTCTCTCCCTCATCCGTCTGTGGGGCCTGTCATAAAGCCCGCCCGCCCACCCACGACTGCATGCTGTCCGGTCTTGTCTCGACCCGGTCCTGTTTAGGTGTCTCCTGCGTCCAATACCCCTGTGACCCAGTCCCAATCCCAGACCCCGACCGCGAATGGGAATGCGACAGCGCCGAGCCCCGCCCAACCTGCATCTCATACGACTCGCCCAAATATGACGGTTCAGGCAGTGGTG
>JBBPRP010000112.1:0-24442 GCA_038093135.1 Leccinum longicurvipes
AACACAGGGCGATCCCATTTCGCGAGCAGCTCCGTGATGGACTTGTTTCAGGTCCTATCGAAGCTTGAACCCATCCTCGTCGAAGGACATGCGTAAGAAGCATTCACGGTCGACGGCCGGAGTCAGGACGCTGGTCTGCCGAATATGTGGTACTTCAGCGTGAGGATGAGGTGATAGGTGCACTACCACGAGGCCGACGAGCGCGCACGAGTCGACCCCTCTAGCGCTGTTGGTCTTCGAGATAAAGTTTGACCGAGGCGAAACACTGCTAAGGACATTTCGGCCGACCCCCAGGTAGAATTGCCAAATAAGAATAGCGGCTTCTTCATTGACAATGTCAAACGACCAGGACGCCGAACGGCCCCCCATCAGCAAGGAGTTACTGAAATGGATCTCCAGGGAATATTTCGGCGAGTCGTCGTCTTCACGTCGGAGGTATCATGAAATGTACTAAAAAAAGATCAGATATGAATGGTTCATCATACCGCGTCCTTGATCACCCGCCAACACCACTGGAGTTTGCTAGGCTTGTCCATCTATCGAGGCCAGTGGTAATCAAGGGTACCAACCTGATCTGCTTTGCGTCTTTACGGCGAGGCCAACACGCTGTTTCCCAGGGGTGGAGCTCCCAGCTTTGACAAAGTGGACGGATGATTATCTTGTTGAAAAAATGGGAGCTCGGTTCGTTTCAGTCGCGGTAACTCCCAACGGGTATGACAGAACCTTCGCGATTGTTTACGAGAAAGTTGGTTGAACGACGTCCAGTCGAGCAGATGCAGTCACCCGCGCACCGGATGGAAAGGTATACTTTGCTGAGCCGTTCATAGACTCGATGACCCTCCGCGACCTCCTGGACAAGTTACATTCAGGTGCTAGTGACTCGTATCCGTTTTTCGTTATGTTTGATATGAGCAGATCGTGCCAGATTCAAGCGACGAGTCAGTTTATTATCTACAATCGCAGAACGGAAATCTGTATTCGTGCGAATTCTTCTCTGACGGAGAGAATATATCAGAGTTCGAGGCCCTCCGAGCGGACGTTCCGTCTGAAGTCGACTTTGTTCGTGATGCACTTGGTCCGTTACCAGTCCATGTCGATGTTTTACGATCATCCTGAGGGATCAACTAGATCGGACTCCCGACGCAGTAAATCTGTGGATCGGAGGCAGCGACAGCGTCACAAGCATACACAGTGGTAGAGTACTGGAATCCCCCTGACCCGCCTGCTCTTGACTGCAAATCCGTAGACCCTTATGAGAATATATACACTGTCGTCCGTGGCACCAAGCACTTTACGTTGTTACCGCCAAGCGATGGATGGTGTTTGGAAGGTTAGTGCTCCATCCATCACCAACGCCGTGTTTCGCTAATGAAAGCACTGGCAGAGAGGCGATACTCGCATGCTGCGTACGCTCGTATCAATGGGTCTCCGAACCTCCAGCTCGTTCCGTCACGTGAAGCCCCACCTGTTCGGTGGTCTTCGATCTCGGACCCTGACCTACCAGACGCATTGCCACCCGACGCTCACCCGATACATATTACACTGACTGCAGGAGAGACCCTGTACCTTCCTGTTGGCTGGTGGCACTTTGTCAGACAGTCAGGGGACATCACGATCGCATTGAATTGGTGGTACGACGCGGAGCTTCAGGGGATCAATTGGGTGTGGCTGAACATGGTTCGGACGGGTGATGATGTGCCCGAGGGAGATTAAAGGGTGTAGCTTGGTTAGGTAGATCGCTTGTCACGCGAATGTCACGTCACGTTTCCCTTGTATTGTCTGCAACTATCTAGGCTCGCATTATGGGCAAGGACAAGAGCGAGAAAAAGGAGAAGAAGGAGAAAAAGAGAAAGGCGGAGGAGACAGCAGAAGCGGAGCCAACTCAGGATGTAGACATGGAAGACACACCCCCTGTGCGTTTCTCTACCATCGAAATTTGCGTTTCACGGTCTCACCGAGTTCAGCCCACGAAGAAATCAAAAAAAGACAAGGAGGAGATTATTATTCCCCTGGAAGACCTTTCTCCTCTGGCGCGACCTCTTGCGCAGAAAAAGCTAGTGAAAAAGCTACACAAAACGATTAAGAAAGGTGAGGCCCTGTCCCGCTGAACGCGTCACAGACTGCAACTGTCATCAGCGTCCAAGGTCAGGCAAGTCAAACGTGGAGTAAAAGAGGTCGTGAAGGGCATCCGCAAAGGGGAACAGGGGTAAGTGATCCCTCCAGGTATTCTAGCGTCGTCTCATGTTTTCCAGGATACTTGTTCTTGCAGCTGACATAAATCCCATCGACATCATATCCCATCTCCCGGTGCTCTCCGAGGAGGCACAAATACCCTATGTATTCGTGACGTCGAAAGAAGAGCTTGGGCACGCCAGCTCCACGAAGCGACCGACGAGTTGTGTCATGATATGTCCGAATATGAAGCGCAAGACACAAAAGAAAGACGGTGAGGGGGAGGGCGAAGAAGATTACCGAGAACTGTACGAGGAATGCCGTCGAGACGTAGAAAAGCTCGATGTCAAAGTCGTTTTCTAATTTACGTCGTCTGTACTTCAACGAGATAGTATTTACATACTTCTCGGCCGCCGGCAACGAGTGTAGCCGTAACCAAGGACGACAATTGCTAGATTTAAGCGATTGCAGAGCTTACACGTTTACACACGTTTCTTTCCACCAAAATCCTCGTAGAGGACGTCTCTCGCTCCCTGTCATGCCCGCATCGAAAGCAAAGCCCGCTTCTGCCAATGGCCCAGCATCTGTTAAATCAAACCAGCCAACTCCAGCCAGCACCGTTCCTCCCTCACCGGTCTCGAAGCCAGCAGAGACAGACCGCGCGACGGTGACGATGAGCTCTGGAAGACCCGACAAAAATGCCTACGATGCGGAGCAGACGAGAGTGAAGTCTGAGATTGACGCCCTGCAGTCCAAGCTTGTGCGTTCTATCCCTCCTGCCAACGATGCAGTAGCTGATCGTGCTTTCTTAGGGTGCCGTCCGGGAGAAGATCGCGTTGGCCAGCAAGCCCCCGGAGAACGACCGACGGGACGCACTCCGTGCAGAACTTGACAGCATACGTGAGCAACAGTCGACTTTCAAGACCTCTAGAGGCAAAGTTCTCGACCAGCTCAAGGCTTTGCAAGATGGCGTACAAAAAAAGGTACGTTGAGGCGTGTTACTCCCGTGAGCGTTTGGTTTAACGATTCAAAACACCAAAAGACCAAGGACTTGCAAGCTGCACGGGGCAAGACGCCTTTCCGAACTGTTGCCGAGGTCGATGCTCACATCGCGTACGTCATTTCCACAGTCGCCCTTCAAATCTATTCGCTCATCCTCTCGCCCAGGAACCTGGATAAGCAGGTGGAATCCGGCAGCATGAAGCTTGCTGACGAGAAGCGTGCTCTTCAAGAAATCTCACAGGCCAAACGGACCCGAAGGGTTGTCGAAGGTTTCCAGGCTGCCCAGGATGCTATTGACGCGGACCGAACTGCTGCAGACGATCTTCGCCGGCAGTTGGACGATCCAGAGTCCAAGGCTATGTCTGATCGTTACGACGTGATCAAAGCAGAATTAGATGAGCTCAAAAAGGAGTCAGACGAAGCGTATGCTGGGCGTTCCAAGCTCTTCGAAGAGCGAGATAACTTACAGGCTCAAATAACGGTCCTCTTCAACGAGAAAAGGGCGTCTGCACAACAGTTCCGGGAAGCAAACGATCGCTACTGGGCGAAGGTCAACGAAGACCGTGCCCGTCGTGCGGAGAAGGCTCGTGCGCAGCGTGCCGCTGAAGAAGCTCAGAAGAAGTTGGAGCATGCACAGCGGCTACGAGACGAAGCGTCCCTTCCAGCATATCAAACAGAGATCGAAGATTGCCAGACGTTGATCGATGCTCTCTCAGGCAAGAGTTCTGACGCTGTTGTGTTGTCTTCTCCTTCGACACCTACGAAAGGTCAGGTGGCTGGTGTACCAGACCTGGAGCTAAGACAAGTGGAGGCTGCCAGTGACGGTCTTGTGGTACGCAAAAAGAAGGGGGAGGAGGAAGAGACATACTTTGCTGGAAAGGGGAAGCGGGGAAAGAAGGACAAAATTCCCAAGAACACGCAGGAAACGGATACCCTCAAAAACCTTCACTTTGGCACCATCACAGCGCTTTCCAAGCTTGCTATACCTTTGCCATCTGCCGCGAACGATATCCCACGTGTTATCGAGGACCTCAAGACGAAGAAAGCGTGGTATGAGGCTAACCAGGCGCGTGTAACGGCCGAAAACGTCGCGAAAGCGGAGGCACAAATACAACGCCTCACGAACGCGGTCAAGCCAGAATACGTTATCGAGGATTCCCAAGTATCGGTCGGCTCCAACGGCAATACAGACACACCACTGGAATCGGTATCTACCCCTGTAGAGGACAATTCAGTCGACGGTGAAACAGCTGGCAGCGTGGAGGTTGAAGCTTAGGATCAGACGCTGTACTGCATTGTCCGTATATTATCATATATCTCAGGGCTACTTATAATGCTAGCAATCTCTGCTTGTTAGATTGCAAGGAAAAGAAACTAGTATTATTCACGTCAAGGGCCTATACAATAGTGAGCACACTTTTTGAAAAGCAAACAGTCAATACAAATAAGGAGCAAGGTAGGAATAAATGATGGGCCAAAAAACATGGTCATATATACTTGGAGACTATGTTAGGTTCTTTTTTCTCTTTCCCCCATAACCCAGCGAACGACGAAAGGATGGTGGTGATGCCAACCATTTACGACGCGGCCTCCGCTTTAATAGTTTCGGCTTCGCGCTCTGACTCACTAGTATTACCAGTCAAACTCAGGTCTTGGGTCGAAAATGGTGCAACGTCGAACGTATTCGTTGTCGCGTACTCCGAGAACGCAAGGCCAGCTTGATGGACCGAAGGTATTGAATCTTCAGGGGTAACTGAGGTGTCCATGTAGTTTAGTCCCCCATATGCATCAGAATTGAAACCGGAAGCTGAGGCGTCCAGCGCGCCAGATGGGAATGGATCCTGTTGCAACGCGGCCAACATGCTGGAGGTTGTAGGAGTATGGTTCATAGCGTGTTGTTGGCGGGCCTCAGATGGCGTGAAGCTCTCTTGTCCAGCCATGGGCGAAAGCGAGAAGAATTGTTGCTGCATAACTGGTTCGACTGAGGCAGCGACAGAGGTAGTGGACAATGCGACGTTCCGCAAGACATTTACCGCGATCCAGTCGCTGTCGATCCGTGAGCAACATTGTAGCACATAAGGAAGAATGTAGAACTTACTCGAGGAATAGTTTCATTATCTGGAAAGCGCCGAACGCAGGATCACTCCTGATGGTCTGGTACGGGATATTAGTACCCCACGAGGCAGATTGAGTTAAATGGGGGCTTACGAGATCTCTCATAACTTGGCTAGTCACATATCCCCAACGAATTAGTATGCTACGAGGACTCATCGTCCCCCTGTCATCGCTGGCTCCAATGCGTTGCTCCATCAGTCGCTCTGTGCACTTATCAGCCCATGCCATCACTTCTCTGACAGGTTCATTGCTCTTCGCAAGACTCTCCATCATCGCAACGAATTCCACTTCGAGAAGCTGGACGAGATCCTCATGACGGCAATTGCATACCAGCGCCGATTGGTTGCGAACGGATTCAAAATCTACCTTTTGCCAAGAACGGCGCATTTCGGTGAGCTGCTTTTGATTGGTGAGAACGGTGTTCAACGCCTGAGTGACTTGGTAAATGTCCACAAATCGCACTATATCAGGATTACGTCGGTCAAGCAACACTTCGCCATTCGTGCAAGAGTATACGTACGGACCAAGTGCCCAAATCGTGCTCCCAGCTCAACCTTGGGCTCAACAAAGGTGGTGCCATATCCTTCGAGAGCAAGAAGGAGAATTTTTTCCATCTGGCTGGCAAGTTGACGCAAGTTGTTTAACGAAGCCGCAGGAAGTGGGGAGAGCATCTGGGACCTGAGGAATTCGAGTATTTCCTATTCATGATTGAGCAGTAGCCCAGAAACAGAACGCGCCAGACTTACATCGTATACGATCGCATCGCCTTTGGCCATCAGTCCTGCAATCGCGGGCGCATGAACAACCTCACGATGAGTGCCCGTCAAAGTTGACCAGAATCCTCTGAGGTGCATCTCAAATTGATCAAACCGGAAAGAGCGGGCGCTCTCTAGGATAGCATCCAAGTGATCTTGGAACCAACCCCACGCTTCTCTCCCGGCAATGCATTGGGCAGAAGCAGAATTGGCTCCGATGGCTTCTTCGATGGATGGGAAATGAGGCATATGACGAACAGAGAGATGCTGCTGTGGTTGGACATATGGAGCATCGGCACTGGATCCAAGGGTTAACGTGGGCTGAGGGGGAATGGTAGAGTCGGATTGACTAGCGTGTCGACGGATGGGGGTATGACTGGGGTAAGAATTACTCCTTGCCAAGACTTGCGCTTGCAATAGGCTACCTGCAGTCGGAGTCTTATCACTTAACTCCTCAAACGTGACACTGCCTTTGAGGTCGCCTGAAAGAACAAAAGAGTTGCGTTTGGAAGCGCTGGACCCCTCGGAATCCTCGTCATCATCATCGTCTGAACGTTCCTCGCCTTTGTTTGTATCTCCTGACTCCTGGGCAGCACGAGCTGCGTTGATGGATGACTGGCCTGCGTTGTTGTTTGACTTGCGGATGTAATCTTGCAGAAATTCGGCTTCCGCCGAAGTCGCGGGACGAATGCCACAATCTGCCAGACAATCAGAAAAAAAAAACCGATCAACAACATCTGATGAAGAATTGTGAGACACATACAATGGTATTTGCTATTTCCGCGAACGCCCAGACGCCTTGTTTTGATAGTGGGAAAACAGAGCCTGATAGCTTTGCCGAGCGTCGCAGTATTAATATGGGGGATCTGGTATTGGTCGCAAACTCTGCGGTATGAAAAATAGAGACCCTGGCGTGGTACATTCCCATCAGGGTAAGGTGCGTAGTTGGCGGTCAACCTAAGTGGGGAAAGTGTGAGAAATGGAATGCGGGAAGGGAAGCACCGGACAGACCAAGCCTGAACGAAAATCTGCTTCGCTCGGTCAGAAGCACTGGTTGTAGTAGCAACCCGTACATTGGCCGCCAACTTCTGCAGGGCATGATCGGGACTGATAGACATTCTGCCGAAAACGCCTGGAGACTGTCTAGGTTCTTGATGATTAGTGGGCATGTGTTGGCCGTGCCCGTACATGGTAGGATAGTCGGAGGTGTTGCCAAGAAACATGGATATGTCGTCCGTTTCGCTGGAGGAGGAGTGGACGCTTTCTGTGTCGCGGGGGTAAGGGGAAGCCGCAGCACGGGCCCTGAGATGGGTCTGCCGAATATGGCCCTTGAGCGGGGGATTAGTCATGCTGCTGTTCGGAGGAGATGGGCCCGGGGACATGTCTGTGGAGGGGAGAGAATACACGGAAGAGTGGCGTACTTGATCAGGAGGGAGGTAGGAGGAGGGGAGACGATACGGGTCGTCTGGGTGATGGGGTACTAAGCCGGGGGGCATGCGAGGGAGGATGTCTTGGGAAGAGTGTGGACGGGAATTAGGCGAATGAGTAGAGGAGGAGGAGACAGAGGCTGAGCGGGAATGAGGGTGGTTGAGAGGCAAGAAATCAAAGGGGATGTTCGAAGAGATTGTCTGTAGATTTACGGCAGCCATTCGGGCGAGAGGAGAAAGAGGGTGTAGAGCTGGGGACTTGGCCGACACAGCGAATAGGCGGACCAGCCGAAGGAAGAGAAAGAGAAGACGAAGATATGTGTGAGGGAGAGAGGGAGGGGCAGGAAGCGGGGCTAAGATAATAAAGCTTGAGGACTACCCCGTAGGCCACGACGAAGAAAGAAGAGACAAGCAGGAAGTAGACAAAAGCGCGTGGGGGGGAGAGAGACAACGAGTAGCCTAACGAGATCGCAGGGACTTCAAGGTCGGTGGTCAAGGCAACGGGTCCGCTTTTTCGTCAACGTCGGTATTACACACCCTCGATGTGTGTCTTTTTTTTTTGTACCTGCCCTTTATCCCCACCTTCCCACACCTATGTACTTTTGTCTACCTCCTCTCCATCATGCACGATGCTGTAGCATGCTGTCCCGCCGCTCGACTCACTGATCAACACCGCCGGTCGTCCCTCCGCATTGCCTCCCTTCTTGTCCCGTATTTCGTCCTCATCGACTGCACAATGGCCATCACCAACATCGGTCGAGTCGGGCAGATCACTGGCAAACAATATCGGTAACGAGCAGAGTTTTTTTGACTCTCCGCAGCCGAGCCGGACGACAGGTACGGTCGTTTCAACAAGAAAGTAGCCTCCGCCGACATCGATTGGAGCCCTTTGCTCGCATGGTCGATGATCTCGTGCTAAATTTACAAACTAGTAAATCTATCAAGCCATGTGGCCCATGTCGACGATACCGATTTGGGTCCCCTGTAATAACGGTTGAAAAATCCCCCAAGTTCGTTTAGAGCCTCTTTCGGCCATACTGGCCCAGTCAGACTGGGGCACATCTGGGTCAGTGAAAGGGCGCTGGAAGTATAGTAGACATCTGTTAAGATTATCAAATTAAACTAATAATTGCGTGCTAGGCTTTAAACCTGAAATGTAAAATTCCCAGTTCTCGAGAACGAATTGAGCTCTTGACCTCCATAAGTGTGCCCACGGAGGACATCATCCGAATCCTTGTGAAGGTTCACTTATACTCTACCGAAACGAACGACTGTCTTGCATGTGAATTTACTGCGGGCAAGCGATAGCCAGGTCAAGCAACTTCAGGCGTCGAAATGGCAATCGCACGCAAGACACTTTCCCCAACTCTTGTTCGCAAGCAAGCTTTGCGAGTAGAGGATGCCTTTGCACGCCGTATGACAGTACTTTTGATTGGAGATACCAATTTCGTCGAGCGTGCGTGGAAGTTTATCGTCTTCTGGAGTGCCTGAATGAGCCCATCAGATTGGTGCATGGTGTGCCTAAGATACCTCTGCACTATGTATATATTGCATTGCCCCTCCTTGATTGTGCCCTCTCTGGTATCGCAAAGGCTCCACTCATCATTCCAACCTGGGTAATACGGACAGGCGAACACCTTGGCTGTGTGAGTGAATCAAAATTCTTGTGTACTCGCACTGCCAGGTGTGTGACCAGTGCGGGTTACCCGAAACGAGTCCATCATACCTGTCACGGGCCCATTGCGTTGGCAGTACATTATACCGGCGGAGTTGGACCGGCCGTTTTGATGAGGAACATCCAAAGGAGAAAAAATGGATCCAGAACGGCGCATCGTGGGATCCATGTTTCTTTCTTGTGCCGCAGAACGCGAACAGTTCCGTCGAAAAGAGTGCAACGATTTAGAGCCGCAAGCTCTCGATCGGAAGCAGCGGATCGGGCAGGCGTGGTTTTCGAATGCTGACCACCAGCATTTATGTAATGAATGTGCAAGAACCTGTGAAATGACCAGCGGCGGGCGATTCAGCCCTTGCGAAACGAGCGCTTGGCAATACTTGGACGCACGTCGAACGTCTCCGTTAAAAGGCAACAGGATGGTGCCTACATAATTTGACATATGGCTGGCTGCCGGACACCTTGCAAAGCAGAACATGCGTGGAGATCGGTACCTTTAGATTGACGCTGTCATCTTTGACTTGGCAAGACAGTATGTAAGGACCTTAACTGCAGATGGCCCCGTGACGTGTCGCGGCAGGCTATCTCGTTTCTCTGTCCGTCGCTTACTTAAGAGGTTAGGCCTCGGCGCCGCGTGGAACGAAACGAATACTTAAGATGCTTGATTCGAGTTGATATTACCCTCATTTCTTGGACTTCCAATATCAATTGGTGACACCATGTGAGCAAAATATTAACATAGTTGTACCCGTGCACGAACCGCAGAACAATGTACATGACCATTAAACGTCTTCCTCCTCCAAGTCAGAATCGCCAAACAGACAGGGCCCCTCAAAAGTCGCGTCAACATCTATTTTAGCTGTGATTGCTCCACCGAAGATGGCACCGGTGGATGGAGCTCGGGTGTCTTCATCTTCCGTACAATGGACCACCGTCAGGGTCGTAGAAGCCTCTGGCGACGCGTGTACATGGCTGTGGAGATTGTTGACTTTGCTCTCAGGAGTAGGAGGCCCCATATCGAATAGCAATCGAGTCAAGTCGTTTGCGCAGCGGGAATCAGGAACGTCAATCGCCATCCTGCCATCTGTGTTTGGTGTTTCTATGTCCGCAATTCCGAGTATAGGAGGATTTTCACTGGGTGAAACATGAGTATCGTCCGTACCCTTATCATCGATCCTTGTTTCAAAAGAGGTGACATCAGAAAGATGCCTATTGCAGATGCCCGATCTCTCGGGAGAAACATAGCCGACGCCTTCCCGGTCCTTGGTGAAACCAACCATCAGAGACTGCACAGCGGATGGTTCAGGAGGCTTGAGTTCCAAGATTTTGTCGATAGTTTCCCAAGGGTGAGGATCAGATAAGAAATCGAAGGAGATGCCGCCTGGTACGTTATCTTCAACAACTCCTCCACTCGCCCAGAGTGGAATGGAATCACATCCATAATCAGGTAGGGCTATGCGTCGAAAGTCATCATTTTGCGTTGACGGAAAGGCATGGGTGTCATTGTAGTATGTTGTATGGGATCGTTCGGCTTCGAAGTTATCACTGTCCGAGTCTGCGGGTGATAGAATTGTAAATGGTTCTTCATCCGTTTCGATGGAAGCCTCGTGGATAGAATAGCTCCGAAACGGCTCAAGAAAAACTGGCCAGGAAATAGAACGTAACGACGACACGTCGAGAGAGTTGTCGCTTTCTCCGGAAAGGTTGTCTGATGGTCTTATCCGAATAGCAGCTGGGGGTGATGTATCCAGGTCGAGAATCGAATTATTCGATGACTGTGGACTGGAAGGTATGGGAGATGACCGAGGGAGTGGATAGAAGCTATATAGACATGCTTTGGGTGATTTGAACTTGCTACTTTCTACACAAGAAAACAGGTTGGCTCCCGTGAGTGACTGCCGTTCTGCATGGTTTGAATCGTCGAGAGATTTCCGGGATATTACATCCCAGATATCTGGAAGAGAATCGGCAAGAGAAAGAGCACCACTCTCTATGCGTTCGCATGTCACATTTGAATCGATCTCAGGAAGGTCTGTGTGTTCATGTGTCGGGGTTCCAGGAGATGGATATAGCACGTCGGGGTTGAAGACACGAGTCGATGCTATCTCTGAATGGTGATTGCACGGGTCCTATAGATCAGCATGAGTGCTACTGTCAGGGGTAACATTCCATCATTATACTTCAGAAATCAGGGAAGCTTCGGTCGGTTGTCTGCCTGCCATAGCAGACTGGGTGCGTTCGATATACGCGGATTCATGAGTATCCGGGGTATTGATCCCGACAAGAGTCGGTTGTTGAAGGATGCGGTCGATAGCAGCCCGCATAGATGTGTCTTTTTTGTGGTCAAATCAACCAATAGAAAACGAAGAAGAAACGATACACACGATCCGAAATGTCGAGTGCACCGAGGACTTTCGATGGCTTATTTCGCCGCGGCGTGTTGCTCGGCGATGTCGACGAGTACAATCGATCTCCATCGAAGAATTTTCTTGAAGAGATGGTGCCTGATCTGGTGCTGGCATCACAACGAGCATGCGCGAGCGTGATCTCAGGCAGAATGGATGAAAGCGTCGGTGGTACACTCGAAGGAATGAGGTTTCCTTGCGTCGCACACAAAGCGGAAGCCAGGCGCTGCTTTCCAAAGTGTCGCCTTTGCGCGCGCCCAACAACGTCCTTTGACTTCGTTCGCGCGGTGTTTCTAGCAAACACGCTTCAGTTGCAGGTCTGTGCCAGCTGTAACGAAGCAATTGAACCTCTTCCCACCCATATAGTTTGCTCCAACCATCCTAGACAAATCTTGGATGTCAAGATATCAGACTAGTGTGTGCACCTAAACGGAGTACGAGTACCTGAATGTTGAAAGCTGTCTGCTCTAAAAGTTGTCTTGTGACATGTCAAGCGGAGTTCTACAGACACGGCTGACTCGGGGGTTATTCCGTTCTAGCACCGGAGCGTCACTACACTCAAAGCTACTTTTTCCTGGATTATAGATACTTATCGTTCACCGGAACTCAGGAGACATATATACCCATCTTAACCCCTTTGCTGGCGTCCAAACGATAATCGTGCATGGTACGTGCCAATCCTCGTCATCCTGTTCAGCTCTACACTTACTTTAATCTATGTACTTTTAGTCTTCGATTGAAGGTTACGAACCTCTCGCATCAAATACTGAGGGAGAACAGGTCGACGTGGAGGATATATCTGCATTTGAATCTTCACTGGAACAGCGACGACGACTGGTGGTTAAAACCCCACGCGGCGGTTCCCTGACCATTCAACCTGACGGCAACTCATATTCGTATTCGTACTGTTACGGACCAGGGGGGGTCACCGGTCTCCTGCGCAATCATTATGCTGCTAGTTGCGCGATATTTGCATCCATTGGCGGCCTATCTTTTGGATATGACCAGGGTGTCATTGCTAATGTTCTTGTCATGAAAGACTTCCTGACTCGGTGGCCAGTGGGACCTTGGGAAAAGGGGCTGATGAGTATGTTTACCCCTGCTCTAGAATGCTTACACCCTGCATATTTGTGTTCATTTCAGCTGCGGTTTTGGAGCTAGGAGCCTTGTTCGGTGCTCTGTTATCCGGAATTCTGGCAGACAAGTACTCCAGACGCCATTCTATACTCTTAGCTTCAGGTGAGCTCGTTTTCAGCTGTACGTTTTCTCCTCATTCAACAAATTCTATGAGTCATATTTTGCATTGGTTCCGGGTTACAGTCTGGCGCTCGTAAGTTTGATGATTTGATAATTGGAAGAGCCGTCGGTGGCATTGGCGTTGGAGCGCTAAGGTAACACCTCGTGTTTGTAACGTTGCATATGCTGATCCCGAGAAGCATGTTATCCCCGCTTTACATGGCTGAGATCAGCCCACCCGAACTTCGGGGGTCACTTTTAGCTATTGAACAGCTTTCTATCGTTCTCGGAGTCGTCTTCGGATTCTGGATTGGATTCCTTACTCGCAATAGTGGGTGCAATGCTTAACATCTGAGTTCCTCTGATCGGATTTCCCTGGGATGCAGTTTCTGGCTCGGTATCCTGGAGAATTCCTCTTGTACTTCAACTAATTCCTGGCCTAGCGCTTTGCCTCGGATGCTATCTTCTTCCGCCATCTCCACGTTTCCTCATTTTACGTGGGCGGTTGGATGATGCAATGTGCTCTCTAGCAAAGCTTCGCCTTCGAACACGTGAAGAAGCTACTCGTGACCCTCTTCTCCAGGTATTTCAGATACTTTAAAAATGAATCAAAATGATCAATGATCCGTAGCTTGAATTGTTGGAAATGCAAGTAAATGCTGCTATTATTCGCCGTGGTATGGGTGCAAAGGATGGTAGTATCATAAGTGGTTGGAGTGACCTATTCCATTCAAAGTATCTTGCTCGGACCCTAATCGGTGTTATGATGATGTTCTTCCAACGTGCGTGGCTCATCGTGCGTTTCCTTGACACAATATTTACTTGGTGTTAGAGTGGAGTGGGATCAACGCATTACTCTACTATGGTCCCACTCTACTGAGGAATATTGGGCTGCCCGGAGAGAATGTCACTCTTCTTGTGGCTGGTGGCGTTGGAATAGTTCAAGCCATTTCTGTAATACCTGTCGTGTTGTACCTAGATCAATGGGGTAGGTGGCTATCTACTGTCCGGTGAATTTTTCGGCTCATTGTTTATAGGACGCAAACCCCTCTTGAAAGGTAATGATTGTACTGTCTTTAGGTCTGTCTATCTGACGAGCTCTTCCCTAGTGGGCAGCGCTACTATGGCTGTCTCGCATTGTTTGATTGCCATATTGGTATTGTGCTGCGCCGTTTTTAAATCAGATTGTTCCTGAACAAAAATCTTGAGATTTTCCGATATCATGATGACTGGTCTTCACATTCTGGTGCTGCATGGCTAGCAGTGATGTATGTCTCGCCATGTTTCCCTTGCATGATATTGTTTCTTTGACGCGGGTTTGTGGATTGGACAGATGCATCTATACCTTTACTGCAGCATACGGAATGAGCTTTGGACCAATTGGATGGGTTCTTCCAAACGAAGTCTTTCCGTTGTCGATGCGAAGTAAAGGTGTCGCTTTGTCAACTGGATCCAACTGGATCAATAACTGTGAGTTCTAATTTCTCTCGCATTAGAGTTAATCTTGCCACAATCCTGATAAATTGTGGAAAGTTTTCATTGGTCTCGTTACACCACCGATGATGGAAATTTCCTCGGTGTATGTCTGTCGCATCGCATGAGCTTCATAATTCCTCTTTAACTACCATCTAGTGCCACATTCACCGCCTTTGCTTGCGCTTGCTTTGCAGCCTTCCTTTGGTCAAGCTACATTGTACCTGAGACGGCAAATCTCTCACTAGAGGAGATTGATACTTTATTCAATTCCTCAGCTGCTCATGAAGATCTACAGAGGAAGATTGAGGTATGACATTATATGTAATTGTCCTTCGTTGTATTGTGCTGACCATTGATATTAGGTTGAAAATGAGCTCGGAGTACATGATCTGATGATGGATTTAGTGGCGAACTATCAGTAAAGTCTATTATCCTCGATCTAGGTAACACTATGATGTTGTCAAAGCATTTCTAATAATTGAATTATCTTGGAGAAGTACAGTCATTTTCAGCCATAATTGTGATTTACGAGGCGCACTTTATTCAATGGACAACAAAGTCGCGCCCTTTTCAAGCAGGGTCCCCGGCTACGCTAAGGAATGGTAAAATAGCTGAAAACCAATGTGCAGTCCAGGTGACCGTGTGTTATGTACGTGCAATGATCTGCTACGAAACACGTTGCACTCCCCAATCAAGATAGCACGCACTTTTCATATGCATTCACCAAGGCAGAGCATGATGCTAGGATTACTGCCAAATATTTAATCTGCAGACATTGCCTGGATTCGAGCAGATTTGAATAGCACAAAAGACAGCTTCAAGACGCACTTAATATGTTGTACATTATTCATGCCCTCGGAGCTGCGAAGATGCGGACCAAATATGTACGAAATTCTTAAATAAATTACCCCGTGTCATTAGCGTTGACACCAACCTGCCTATACTACATAATTAGGTATGCTCGCACGCACTACCGAAAACACCTAAAAAGCGAGCCGCAGGTGAAAGTGGACCCTGTCTCAAAGGGGATGCATCATCTCCTTGTGTCTTGGGCACCATACGTTCTGAAGGTTTTTATCCGTTCGGAGGATGTGCCACGCGATCGACGAGTCTTGTTCGAAGGTCGAATACAACGGCGCGCCACGACAGGCTGGAATGGAAATCAGAGATCGAACGCGATGTCTGAACCGGCGCACCTTGCGGAAGACCGCGGATCTTATATGATAATGACAATCTCGAGTGATCACGGTGGACAAACGGCACTTGCGAAGCTGGAGTGCGAGGGTTCTGGCAAGACGTCGCGCGATCACCAATGGAAAATGGAAGGCTCACGATGGAGCTGGCATGGTCAAGACTGTCGTTTGTGAGTAGACAGCTCATGCAAATCGCGTTGAGAGATTACGTACATACTACTCAGACACTTACGCCGATACCCTTGCACGTAGACACCAGCCTCTCTGTAAGCAGGAAGACAGTCAGAGTCGTTCCTATTAGACGCTCATGTAAGTACGTGGACTGACAGCGCGCCATGCCGCTCAGGCCCAGCGATAAACGATGCTTTATTTGTGGGGTGATGGAACTGTGCACGGGGACGGTCGCTGGCGGACAGGTAGAGCCTCTGTATTCCGCTACGACGTGTTTCGTTCTTCGGAACAAGAAAGCGATCGGATGTAGTATCAGACAGCTGAATCTGGGGCGGCGAACTGAGTTGAAGTGGACGGCGTCCTTCCGCGGCGCCGAGAATTGAGAGCGGGAAATGGAGGGTACCAATCCGAGAATGGAATTGCCCAATACCCGAGCGTGTGATTCCTGCCTCGAGGCAGCAAAGTGAGCGGCCACATGGCCACCTCAGCCCGCACATATCAACTTTCGCGATGGGCCAGCTCCCAAAAAATCTGGTGCGAAAGCATTGCTTTGGCTGGGATCCGCGCCCTCCCTCCCCAAAGCCTCGTGTCCCCGCTGTGTCGTAACTTTCCAGTCTTTGCATCTTCATACACGCTCCTCACCACGCCGTTTCGTGGTTTCTTCAACACCCTCACTCCGCGTGCTCGCCAGGATAGATTTGCTTAAAGATGAGCCCATCCCACCGCAATGCCTTGAACTGCCAATATCAGCCATCTCGTCCCGTCCAATCCTCCCATCAGCAAACTACATCGGCACGCAAGCCGTCCCGCCGTAAACGACTTTCCACTCTCACCATCTCGTCCATATTTTCAGTGCCTACGATGCCCTCCAAGTTTAATATTGTCCGTGCGAGCCTCTATGGTGAGCTGCTCAGTGCCCTTACATTAACTCCCCGTCCTGATCGTTCGACTCCTAGCCGTGGTCTTGGCTTGGACCGTAATATGTCTGGCCATCGCAGCTCACTTCCAGAGTCTGCTTGTCATCACAGATCTAAGTATGTGTGTTCGTCCCGTCCAATGAGCTACTTTGCTCATCGATCATGAACACGAAGCTCGATTCGTCCCTTTTGCATTATTTGTCTGTAGCGCAAGCTTGCTGATCCTCCTCGTACTGTGAGCAATCAATTTTACGAGTCAACTTGTGCACGCCCTGACTCCTCTCAGCCTCATCTGTGGTGCTCTTGGCGACCGTAATCCCATTTCCACGAGAATAGAACTAGGTTGTTTAGGTTTATTAGGAACATTTTGGCTTGGTGTGTCGCAAACAATATCCTGTCGAACGGCATACTCAATTAGCCGTAGCCCTTGGTGCCTTTTTGGCTAGCTCCGACTCAGAGAATGCAGATGTCGAGTGCTTCTCTTCAGAAGATGACTTGGCTGTCGTCGATGTAGCTGGATGTACGTCCGGCATTTCTTTTCGTGACTTCCGTGTACCAACCAGTCACTCTAGTCTCTACAGAGACATACCAAGCGCAGTATCGTGTTCTTGAAGCATTTTCGCTATTCAACGTCATCCTGGGCAAGTCCCTCGTTTGTCCTTATGGCATACCTCCTTCTGAACCGAAACTTATGGCAGTTTGGGGTTTCCTTCTTTTCCTTCTTGGAATGGCCGTGAAGCACTACTATCGAGTGAACCGCAACGTGTGGTTCATCTCGGTCACAACGTATCCCTGGTTCGGCCCAAAGTCGAATATGTCGAAACTACCCTCACCCGTCAGCACTCGTTCGAGAGGCAGAGCCTACCCCGGCGAAAAGGCTGATCCCGAGCTCTTGAGAAATGGGTCGCGTCGGAACAACTCACGCTACCCCAACTGGCCATCAAACGGACACACAGCTCCCGTTCGAGCACACACTGTGGACAATTACAGGAGGCAGGCATCACCCCGGCGGTGACGGAAATGAACTTCAACTCACGTGTATAGACCTCCAAATCTTTCTGCCATGTGGTACTTTGGCTGGATCACATTTGTTTCACTGTTTCATTTTGGGATACTGACCCCTCGGAAAATTTTGTATTTGCCGTCAAATGCGTTGACCGTCATGTAATCTAGAGTAATATAGCCTGTGCTGCACAATAGAGAGCAAAGTTGGAGCATGTCTTGGAGTATGTCCCGACTCACCAGTCCGGTGACCCTACCGCAACCTCCATTTCAAACTCCGGCATTACGACCACTGCTTTCAGCATGCTTCGCCTTGCGTACAAATATGTCGAAGTTCAAACGTTCCAACAATTCCCAACAAAGTTTTGTTGGTCTTCCGTAACACCCCACACCCCAACGTTCCGACCTACCTGGAATCACTCTGAGACGTTTCCATTGAAATGACTATCCTTTTCTCCAACTTGAGGCTTATTGCCTATGGTACGTCGAGTGTTTCTTCGAGTTTCGGAGATTGACTCATCAGTGAGCAGTATTTGTGTTTTGCCTCTCCGGGGTTGTGCTCGGCTTGGCAGCCAGATTTGCAGCGCTTTTCCTGCCTGATATCAATCGTGGGTATACTCATGTCTTATGATCCGCCTCTAAAGATGATTTTCTACCAGATGACTTTACGATTTACGCGCTTGTCGTGCCATCGGCGACTATCTTCGTATTCCTAATTCTGTAAGTATGTTCATGCTATCGTTCCCGCCCTGTTCGGACTATGTGTAGGCTACAGTTTGCACAGCCCATCATCGAGGTCACTGTGCATTTCATTCTGGGGGTCTTGTGGTTAGGTGGGTTTTTTTTTTAAGTTTCGCTGCGTGTCTCTCGGGTTTGTTTACTCCAGTTCAAAAAGGCATGGGCGCCTGGTCTGTGTAAGCCCATCATTACAAGGACATCAGGCACTTGACCAATGAATTACAGTGACATCATCGGTTATGTCCAATGCTATGGGTTGGCCGGTGAAAGACAGCCGACGACGACTGGGTCAGGTGAGTTTCCGTTGGCACGTCCGTGTACTCAGAAAAACTGACCGTAGTGGAACAGTGTCTGCAGTGGGATATTGCTATGAAATGAAAGTGATAGAGGCTTTTTCATGGTGCCTGTTCGCGATGTGTACGTATACTGATGTAGTTCAACCATGCTCTGACGATCGGTGTTTCTTCGCAGTTACCATCTTCTTCATAATAGTGGTAACTCTCACAACACGCGCAGTCGCTCTTGGCCGGTACTTGCCTCTGCTCTCGATGTCAGATTTATAGCGGTTGACGTTTGCGTTGTAGTGTTTATGCCTGGCGTGAACATATCTCGCAACTCGGTTGGTTTGGCGAATGGCCGGCTTATCCAACCGAAGCAATTTATCCTCGCCCTCCCTATGCATATGGACCCTATCCAATGGGTGCCAACCACGTGCATCAGGTACCTGGTCACTCTGTTGTTATTCAGCCTGGTGTTAACGGTGCACCTCCAATGATTACTCAAGTTCCGGGTGTAGTTACACCCTGAGGCATTAAATTGGTTGATACAACGCAGCTTACGAAAATACCGCTCTGGGACTTGACCGAGCTCCCGAGTGCGATGTGGGGTTGGATGACACTGACGACTCGATTGTAACGAATGCTTTTGTTTTTTTTTTGTTTATGTGTTCAATAGCTGTTCATGTTGTGTTACTTAGACGCGTGCGCAATTTTATTACATGTACAAATTCGGATGCCTCGTGCCCTAGGACAGAAAAAGAGTGGGAGTTTCAGTGCTTCCCACCCGTTCTTTACCCGGTTCCTTTTCTATCCCAACATCGAACGATATGGCGTTGTTCACTGAACATCCTTTCAGACATGTTATAAAAGGTATGCTGGTAGAGACGTCAACAAATAATTTTCAATGCTCACTAAACAGCATAACCAGCGATCCTCGCATTGGTGATGGGTCATATCATCATGAAATTCTTGCCCCACAACATTCGCAAGTACCCTTCCCAAGCTGCTGAAATAACGAAATGAACCTTTCATACATTTAGAGGTCATCCACCTGACGCAAACATCAGTGACAGCTCTAGCAATCGGAGCTCTTATCTTCCTGTAAGTGATTGACTTGGATTCAAGAACACGAGGTTCGACAAATGAATGGCGTAGGGTGGTAAAGCACCATCATCACACTGAAGGCCGCATGCTCTCGCGAAACCAGGAAGAGCTGATCTTGATCGCTGCGCTTGGTGCCTTCTGGCTTGGTATACCCTCTTTCTTTCCAACCCTTTGATGTAGGTCTGACCGAGCACGGTGATAGCTTTACTTTTGGCGATGAGGGCATTCAACCAACCTAGTGTTGATTTGGACTTGGCTCATCCTCGCCACCTTTTCTCCGCGAGCAGTGGGACTGCCGAAAGCAACGTGGTCGGCGCCGGTGGCCGGAGGGCTCCCGCAGCATACGAGGCACCGGCTGCTGAACGCAATGCTGCCGCGTATGGACGACCCAAGACCGGTTACAGAAAGGAACATCCGTGCAACCCCTATGATCCATACTGCGTCACGGAGGAATGGGCTTTCTACTGATGAACTTGTTGATCACGATACTGTCGACGTCCTTGAACGAAGTAGGAATAAGTTGGGGAGTGGGGTCACGAAATGATGCCTGTTGTTGCTGTTGTTGTATTCTCGAGTGTATATATGTCGTTGTGTTTGGCGTCGTCCTCTGGCAAGGAATGCACAGCCTCTAATATTGTCTATTGTGCGGCGCCATTCGGCGAGGCTGACCAATCGCCCGTCGGTAATAACCAAAAAAGGAATATTCCGGCATAATAGTCCCCCACCCACGCAGCGGATAAGTCGTCATTTACCTAGCCTCGAGCTCTGTATCCAGCCTGAACCATCGACCCAACGCAAGCTAATATGATGAGTATACGCCCCCCTTTCGTTTATGCCAGACCCGACTAACATGCCTCGCCAAACACTCGACGAAGCGCCGCATCGAAACTGATGTCATGAAGCTGCAAGTGTCTGATGCTTCCCAACCCTAGTTCCCTTTCGTCTCACTGTGGTTTCCTGCAGACTCATGTCGGATTACGAGGTCACCCTTGTGAACGATAACATGCGCGAGTTCTACGTGCGTTTCCACGGACCCACAGAAAGTGAGTCATTCCGCAGCGTTACAGCTCATATGATGCCCATCACGTCTCACAGCACCATTTGCGGGCGGAATATGGAAGATACACGTCGAATTGCAAGCCGATTATCCGTACAAGTCCCCTAGTATTGGATTCATGAACAAGATCTTTCACCCCAACATCGACGAACTGTGAGTGGCTCCTCGGCCAGCCGGATGGAATCGCCGATTGACAAGGCATTTGAAGGAGCGGGTCCGTGTGTTTAGACGTTATCAACCAGACTTGGTCACCCATGTTCGGTGCGTGTGTTCTCGTTCGTATATGACCGTGCCGATGAACGGTTGGTCGAAGATATGATCAACATCTTTGAAGTATTTTTGCCGCAACTCCTACGCTACCCAAATCCCAACGATCCTCTCAATGGCGAGGCAGCAGCACTCATGATGCGGCATCCAAAGGAATACGAAATCAAAGTTAAAGGTACGCGAACGTGATCAGTGTCGGTTCAAGTGTTGGTGCTTAATCTCGTCTTTCCTCGCAGAGTATGTACAGCGGTACGCAACCAAGGACGCGATTGACGCGACGGAGAATGGAAAAGAGGACGAAGACGAAGAAATGAGTGAGGTCGGCAGCCTGAGCGACGAAGCCGAAGACTCCTGATGTGGCCGAATTGATCCGCCTGAAACACAAACAATCGACAGCCGTTCCTTCCCACCCTGGCCTCGTGTCGCATCTCGAACGTCCTGCAATGGTCTTTTAGGACCATTAAGGAGGATACCAGCCCACCGCCCTGCCTCGGATGCAATTTTATCTGCCCTCACTTTTTCCAATCTCTGCCATTACATACTCTCGGAATCTACCGCAGCCTTGCATCATGTTGTACCGTTATCTAGGGGAGTTTTCGATAAGTAGTACGTGCCTTGTTTACTATGTAGACCGGAAACGTGTGCCTCGTTCGATAACTGGGGGTAGGAAGCAAGCGAAATTACTGATGCCTCGACTCCGAACAATTTCACAGCACGCTGTGATCCATTCGACATGACAACACGGCCGGTTAGGTGGGAGCCGGAGTGGTGGCAGCGGATGGGGAAATCAATGGTGGGACCAGCTCGTCGACTTTTTTCTGGATGTCTGCGGCGGCCTGAGAAGGGATACCGCCATGAGTGCGAACTACGGAGGGTACGGGGGAAAGAAGAGCGTCACCTTCATGAGTGTGTCTATTTGTTGTTTAACGCTTTCCACGGTCGCGAGTTTGATCTTGCTCTGCTTGAGAAGCTCCTCCTTTTGGATGACGAGTTCTTTACGCCGAAGATCGAGTCTGATGGTGCAGTTGAACAATGGCGTTATACGGGAGGACAACACATACCTCTGGCGTTCAGCAAGCTCAAAGCTGAGTCGGTTGAGCATCAATTGATGTGGCTCGTTGAGGACGTTCGAGGTGCGGGCCTCTGGCGGGGCGAGTTCCTGAAATTCTGAGAGGGAGTGGAAGGGGACGTCCTGGTAGATCGAGCTGCACGAGGTGAGAGTTGAGCGCGGAAGAGGAAGATAGGGTACACGTACGCAAACTGGCGACACTTGTCTATCTCGCGCTCGAGGTGGCGCTTTTCGTAGAGGAGGTTCTGCAAGCCGAGGTGCGTCTGGTCCATGTCCTGACGCGCGTCCGCGGTGGCCTGTTTGTGGGTGCGGGTAGCAGCATTAGCAGATCTATTGAGTGCCTTGAGGCGTGCGAGGAGTGCGGTAGCACGTATATGGAGAGAGGCGGGGTCAGCATTTGCATAGGCGGGGGAGACGAGCTCCTGAAAGTGTTGGATGGCCGGGTCCATGAGACAAACGCGGTAACGGGCCGGGCCGAGATGAGTTGGTAAGATGCTTACGAGATTTCCGCTTTCGGCAATCGCTGACGGAGCAGATGCCTCTCAAGATCTCACGTCTGTGAAGCAATAAAGCCTGCTATTCGCATCAACAGTAGACTGAAGAATATCCTCCCACTTAGCTACAATGTCTGCACAACCTCACCGTTCCCGTTCCGGCACAATCCCCTCCATGGAGACCACCGGTGACGCTCTCAAAGACAACACTGTTATCGTCGGTGCGGGCCCCTGTCTTGATCGTCGCTCTTCCCCTCTCTGACGCGTCACGGCAGTCTTTGGCGCCTCGGGAGATTTGGCCAAGAAGAAGGTCCGTCATCTCTCCCCACGTCCTCCAACATTCGCTCATGTCCATCGCAGACGTACCCTGCCCTGTTTGGTCTTTATCGCAACGGCTATCTCCCCAAAGATGTCCACATCGTTGGCTATGCCCGCACAAAAATGGATACCGACGAGTACCACAAACGCATCACCTCATATATCAAGAATCGCGACGATCCTGCGATCGCGACCAAACTAGAGGAATTCAAAAAGCTCTCGACATATGTCTCAGGTGGCTACGAGGACGCCGAGTCGTTCCAAAACTTGACAAAACACACTGAGGAAATAGAAAATGCGTATGTAGCCCACGGAGCCAACCGTCTCTTCTACCTTGCGCTCCCGCCCTCCGTCTTTGTTCCCGTCGCGAAAAACTTGAAAGACTGGTGCTACTCTAAAAAGGGCATCAACCGCATCATCGTAGAAAAGCCGTTTGGAAAGGACCTGGATTCGTGCCGGAGCCTCCTGGGCGCACTCAAGGAATCGTGGAAGGAGGAGGAGACGTATAGGATCGATCATTATCTCGGCAAGGAGATGGTCAAGAACCTGCTTGTGCTACGGTTTGGAAACGTTGCCATGAACGCTGCGTGGGACAGAAACTCGATCAGCAATGTCCAGATCACGTTCAAGGAGCCTTTCGGAACTGAAGGTCGTGGTGGCTACTTTGACGAATTTGGGATCATCAGAGATATTTTGCAGAACCGTGAGTGGGGTGGATCAACGTGTGTAGCAACGGCTGACTCACGGCGACGCGTGTGTGCGGTCAGATTTATTGCAGGTCCTGAGTATCTTGACGATGGAGCGGCCGGTGTCGTTCAGCGCGGAAGATATCCGGGACGAAAAGGTATGCTGTGCAAAGCAACGTCATAGTGCATTGTTCTCACGGTTGCAATAATAATAGGTCAAGGTGCTGCGCGCGATCCCGCCTATCGAGCGCGATGACACGCTCCTGGGCCAATACGTGGCTGCGAACGGGAAGCCGGGCTACCTGGACGACGACACGGTGCCGAAGGACTCTGTGTGTCCCACGTTTGCTGCGACTGTGCTCTGGATAAAGAACCCGAGATGGGATGGTGTGCCGTTCATCCTCAAGGCGGGTAAAGGTGAGTGGATGAGACGAAGGGGCACTGTTTTATTTGACTGATCGTGAACGCAGCGCTGAACGAGGCCAAAGTGGAGATCCGTGTGCAGTTCAAAGATGTGACAGAAGGAATATTTGCCGAGATTTCGCGGAACGAGCTGGTCGTGCGGATCCAGCCGTCAGAAGCGGTGTATCTGAAGCTGAACACGAAGATGCCAGGATACACGTTCCGCGCGATTCCAACGGAGATGGATTTGACATACAAGAGGCGTTTCACGGACTCGAACATCCCGGAGGCATATGAGGTGCTGATTCTGGATGCGCTCAAAGGTGACCACTCGAACTTTGTGCGAGACGACGAGCTGGATGTGGCATGGAAGGTGAGTGTGATAGGAAGTGTTTGTATGGGTGACGGCTGACTAGCGTGGACAGATCTTCACACCGATCCTGCATTGGATTGACGGGCAGGGGAATGACGCACGGCCGAAGCCAC
>JBBPRP010000113.1:0-24256 GCA_038093135.1 Leccinum longicurvipes
CCAAGGACGATTGCATCCCAATCATTTGGCTTTGCATGACCTGTGAATGACGTTGCCGGATGAGAACTCCCCTGACGATAGAGGCTTTGCAATTTACCAAGTACTGGCCCTCGAGACGTGACAGGCGCCTATTGACAAAAGTGAGGCGCAGAAAATTTTCTGGACAGAAAGATAGTTACTCCACGCTAGCACCAGATACTGGCTGCACAATCTTCTTCTCTGGTTTCTCAAAGACGCACGGAGTGCCACTCAGTTGACATCGACGACAAGGTGCCTGTCCGAGACGATGCCGGGCCGGCGGGGAGGTCGGGCCAGAGAGTGAGTGGCGGGACGGTAATGGAGCGGTTGGCTTAGAGAACTGACCTCTCCTTCACATCTGTTTTTGCCCTTTCTGCAAGCGGTGCATGCCCTGGCGCCACGCTTCGGGATGTGTACGGGAGGTTGGGGCCCGGACGGAGGAGGGTGAACCGATCCTTCCGCGGTTAACTGAGACATACTCTGCTGAGAGTTGGAATTGATTGGGGTTATACTGTCCGTCCGACGTCGCTTTGAGGGGACGTCAGAACCATTCGAGGTTGTAGCGGTAGGGGACAAGGACATGATGGAGGACGGTACGGTATGGAGATTATTGCCAGCGATGAAGCAAATTAGTTTCAGCAGGAGCAGGGGCCATCTTTTCCGACAAGTATGTACAGCACGTGCGAACGGAAGCCTGGCAGTTGCAATCTCATCATCTTCCCATCAACACTTTGTAGGCATTCGTCCACTCTCCACCTCTCACCCCATCACTCCTGCTGAGCGCTCTCTCCCACACATCCCGCCCATATATATTCCCTTCTGTTCGTACGGAATGACTCGCATTTCTCCCCCGCGATCCCACGACGCGGCCCACCGGATCAACTCGCCGCATTCCGACGCTTCCGTCAGGTACGATACATGTGCGTTCGGCTCGTCCTACCATATATCAGAAATCGTATCACATTCGTGCTGCTTGACTGGACAGAACATATCTGTGGCGCTGATGTCCTAAATCACCCCATCTTGTCTCAGACCTTACAGATAGGTTTATTGCCCGCTGGATCCCACCGCGCTCTTCTGCATGTCAACCGGCTCCAATGCGCGTCGATACGACGATATCCCCTCGGATTTCTCAAGCGACCTGGACCCTTAGAGACCTTGGCTAATACCCATGTACGGAGCGGCCTGTTTACACAATCAACCTTTCAGTCTGGTTGGTTAATCATTGGGTTCGTAGACTCAATTTTGTCGATCTCCGAGCTGATGCCACTGAAACACGTATCTCTTGTTCGAGCAGAACGAGCATCCTTAACACCGCCAACTAATCGGAACGATATCCCACGATTTCAATGCAACCTTATTCTGGATTGTGACGTTTACATCCCCGAACTGGTCTTATCACGCTCTGTGAGAGCACGCTGGCTCGCCGAGTAGCTTGTCCAGGCCCATGTTACTAAGCGGGTAATTTCAACAATTCAATAGCCATTCTATGTCAGCAGAAGATACAAAAAATTCGATCCAAAACACCTTGTGTGATCAGTATCGCAGCCATCGGCGGAGATAGAGATACGCGCAGGTATTTAGTTTAATGTATATTGAAAGAAAGATCTCGCATCAGCTTCCATTTCAAGTTGGTGTATACTTATCGGATCTATCAAGGGGACGCCGGAGGCGGGGATGCCTCCCATTCTATTGGAACTTCGTCCTCTTCAACGGGCTGGGTTTCCTCGGCGGGAGTCGCCTCAGCATCCTGGCTTTCCACCAGAGTGGCGGGTTCTGATGAAGGGGGCACTTCTGACATGTCGGCATCTGGAACCCGAGGAACTGCTGCTGATGCCTCAATATCACTCGTTCCGGTCTCCTCTCCTTTCTTCGCCGATTTCCCCTTCTTTTCGGCTACTTGCTTTGGAGGGAGCCCGAATAGGGTGGTCTGTCTAGACAAGTCTTTCCTCTCCTTGTCTTTCCCTTTCCTGTTTACAACACCTGAATGAATTTCATCAAGAGTCTGAATGGCGCAAAAAAGCTGCACGCAAACAACCTACGTTGTTTGTTTTGATCAACCTCAACGGCTTCAACCTTGTTGAAAAAACTCTCGCTCTTTTGAATCGCTTTTGAATGCTCGGGTTTCCGTGCGAATGGATTCTTCTTGTTGTCCAGCCCAGCAGTTTTGCGAGCAAACGGATTATCTCCTAGACATCATTCAACCAGCTTCTCGGATCCTCTCGGAAACTTGCTCACGTTTGGGAGAAGGTATGTTTGCATCGGTTTCTCCGACCGCCCGTCGTTTGGCATCTGCATCACCATTTGATGCAAAATCATCCGCTTCGTCACGTTTCCTCTTCGCATCAGCCGAATCCGAGTATGTAGTCATTGGAGCATATCGTGCGTCCAGTAGTCCGGCAGTTGCGTCCGGGCCAGCGAATTTCGATCGCTCGATGGTTCCTGTTGAGCGCGCCAAACCCGGTCTCTCGATCTTTGGAGGAGGGTCGAAATTTTGCAGTAGTTTGGGTCGTTCCATGTACCCATCCTCCTGTTCCAAGCGTAATCTCCGTTCCCTCGCCACCTCCACAGGGCTTGGTCCATCTTCGCGCCACTGCTTGATCGTGTCAATCTTCTCCTGAAGACCTAGTAGTTTATAAAACCCTGCAAGTTGACTGGCAGCCGCCATGGAATGAGTAAAGTGCAAACGCTTAGTCAGTTCTAGGACACGAGGAGCCTTGTCCGCTTTGCAAGCAGCTTGAATGAGCTTAAGGATCGATTTATCGAGTTCAATTTCTTGCTTATCCAGCTCAGATGACGTCAGCTCATCACCGAGGGCGTCCCGGGCCAGGTTAATGTGCATCCGTTCTCGAGCAAGTCTTGAAAAATATAAGCAAAAAGAAAGGAAGGTACAATGCCAGGTACCTCTCTTCAATAGAAGATTCGACAGGATCTTTGTTTCGGAAGGGGAGTCTAACAGGCAGTTCTTGGGTAAGTGGTCTCGGAAACCCCGGGTGTTCTTGTCTGCCCTGTGACAAAACATAGGTGTTATCGAAGAAGTATAGAATCAAGATATGTACCTTCAGGATAACGCATGTCAGAGTATCTTGTGACAAGCCAACCGGCCAATAAGATTCGTCCTTCCCTTGCTTACGTTCAAGCGAATTAGTATCCAGTAGGCGTGCCCAGGTAGCACGGTTGGGTCGACGAAAATTGATCATAATATGCATGAATCCGGCGGAGTCATATATTGCGGGAGCCTATAGGACAGACACGTCATTACATTTATACAGTAACCACGGCAAAACGCACCCCTTCAGTAGTGATTCCAATCCATTTAAGCACGTGGCTTTTGGGGATCGGTAGTGGCTTCGCTTGGAGCACTTCGAAGTCATCGAAAGATACCAATGTTGCCATCAGCCCTTGTGAGCCTAGCAGAAAAAATTTGAGCATACCACATAACGCATAGATAACGACTACTCACCATCGATAGTAGTGGCACCTGGCCTATGTACAACCACCACGTATTCCTCCCCAGCAGCCATGGTCACGTACTCGCCTTCCAGGCCTAACACGATGCGCTCAAGACCGGACCCACTCAAGAACGTGAGGTCTCCAGCGCTGGTAGCAACCACGACATTCCCTTGACCCTGGATATCCCCTCCAGAGGACGACGGATCTCGCAATGAACGCAGAGGTCGTTCTCCTCCAGCAGCCAGACCAAGGACATGCTGACCCAAAGGAAGAATATAAGTCCAGTCACCCTGAGCTGACCAAGTTCCATAGGGCTTGTATAGCACCTGAGCAGGGTGATCTTGCTCAGGGGGACAAGCAAGAAGCGCGCCACGTTCACCTAAGCAGTGCTTATCAACAAAGATAGAGCAACAGACATCCAGCATACATACCTAGATATCCCACATCGTATTTAAAAGGGTCCGAAAAATGGTAGCTTTTGCGTGCTGAGAGGTCATGGAAACCAACATTGATTATGTGATGCGTGTCCTGGTCTGTGACATCAATCCACCCGACCATGTTGTACGCTACGATTGGTTGGGGGTCAGATGGAATATGCATTTGTGCGTGGAGAATAGAGGCTCACCAAGGTAGCGTTTTTTCCCCTCCATCGGTGTTGATCCTGGCTGGAAAGCTGGCTGTGCCTTTGTGATACTCACTGTAAAATTACTCTTAAGAAGGCACAACATTTTATCAGTGAACATACATACCCATTTCCTTCATAAAACCATCTCTCACTTGCCTCTCATCACGTTCATCTTCGCCTCCAACACCGACGTCGTCGATTATCCAGTCATCCCCATAGTCATCACCGGTTCCAGGACCATCACGGTCCCCGTTGACAGGATCATCTCCCCACAATGTTGGTGTAGACTTACGCTTAGTAGAGAGTCCTTGCACACCACTTGCGGCAGACGCTTTTACTGGGTCAGGTGATCCTGCTGGAATTGGATCTCTCCACCAAGTCAGAATTCCTCCTGTGTCTGCCCATGCAAGGAGGTTCTGGGACGGTGAGAATGCAACCTGAGTGATCAACGCCTCAGGAGAACCTGTATGTCTATCAAGATTGTGTGAGATCTCTTTTTCCGTGCGCACGCCTTCTGCTCACCTCCAAAGAACATGCTTAGTCTGAGTGCTCCAGATCAAAACACCTTCTTTACAGGTACTCGCAAGATACACTCCGTTAATCGAAAGCGCGAGTGCTGTCGTGGCGCCCGTTGCGTTTGAGTCGGACAGACTGAAGGCCTTGTCCCAATTCGGTCGCGAAATGGCGACAATGTCTACACGAAGTAAGCCTCGGTGGTTTAAACGAGTAAAACTGGACGTACCGTGAGTCCGAGAAGGAGCGAAGAAAAGCTGTCCAGACGGATGCCATACTGCAGAACAATCGTGCATGAACTCTGATGACCTGGGTTTGCGCAACTCAGTGGAAGAATGCGACTGGCAAGCGCGACAGATGGTATTACTCGGTATCTGCTACGGCTGGAATGACGCCATCGATGAGCTTCTCGACCTTTGCCTCGAGTTCGGAGACGTTCCACACAGTGATTGCACCGTCAGCTCCACTAGCGGTCTATTGTGCATTAGTCCGTGAGTCACTAGTAGGCACACATAAATGCACGGACAAGGAGAGTGCCCGAGGGATGCCATGTCAACTTTCGTACACATTTCTTATGGCCACTCAGGACTTGAACATTGGTGACTTCTGCCAGCTCCACGATTTTCACCGACGTTTCACTGAGGGCCATCAGAAACCGATACGAAAAATGGTAACAAAACGTACTCTGTTGCAATAGCAATCCGCTTCCCTGCGGGATCGACTGCAACCGCCCGAATACATGCACCAGCCGCATTCATTACCAATCCCTGGAGATCGGGTTTTCCGTGAAGATAGCTGCGAACCTCTGAGTCTTTACTTCCGGATATCCAGGAGTCATTCTGATAGGATACAAGTTCAGCGTCGCGATTATACGTTAAAGGAAACGGTTCACAACAAAAGGGACGTACGGAACATCCAATGGTTGTTATTCCCTCGTCAGCTTCATACGCGACTTCTGGTTCCTGATACTGATCTTTATCCATCTGCCATATGCGCACCAAGCTGTCTGAACCACCAGTATATGATAGCCTTGACATCATGGGATGGGGAGTCATGGGACATCCCATTAGAAACAGAACCCGTGCACATGAAAATCGCTCACTTTCCATCCCGAGAGAAAGTAACACACGTATATCCGGGCTCATGAGCAGAATTGGTGAACGTTTTGCTCGTGCTTGCCATGATGAGTTGACGTTCGAGTTCAGGACTTGGCGCCAGACGAAATGTAGTCGCGTACCGGTCACGCTTCGCGTATCGTCACCTCACGCGACCCGTGACATCATTCGCTCGACTTGAAGAAGGTAAGTTATTGAACGGAAAATCCATATCACTAATTACTGAGTATTGAACATCTGCTCATACAGTCAGACAGGCTTCCAATAGCTTTCTGAAGATATTGTCTAGAACCTCTCCCTTTGAACCTCCAAAGCCTTGAAATGTCAAACATCCCAAAGGTCGCCCCAACTGTTTTCTCTTCTGCAAAAAGGATAAAACAACATCCCAACCAAAGTGTGGGCTGTCAAATTCTAATGTACGAAGCTTGGGGAACGCTTCGCATCTTGCATCATGGGTAAGGAACATCAGCACCGAGTCCACGCTATACCTAGACAAGGAAAGGTGTTCGATGTTCGGCGCTGCGTGGACGAGCGCGCTCGCGATATCGAAATCGGCGAACGGGCTAAGAATGGTGAGATGGCGGAGGGAAAGGAATCGAGGTGCCTCCCGCTTAAGGTGCCGCAAGAACAGCTGGATTTCTCTTGGGGATGCGACATCAGTAAAATCAAGGACAAGCTCTTCTAATGCTGGTGTGACAACCGTCTCCATGAGCCCGGTCAGATAGGCTCGCGAGATGTCAGGGCCCGGTTTGAGCATCAAGAACCGTAATGAAGGCATTTCAACGATATCTGTCGGATGCAAACGTTCGAAATCAACAACCTCGTCGAGAAGTGTGAGGCGAGAAAGGGACCGCAGTCTAGACATGAGGTCAAGGAAGGTCGGTGCAGGGAGGCCGAATGCTGGAAGTCCCGCCAAAGTAAGGGAGGTAAGAGTATTGATTGACATAGTGGTCGAGATTGATACTAATTCCCCAAGCTCCAGGCGCGCCAACATCGGGAATGAAGAAGAGGAAAACGTGGTCTCCCGTACACCATTGCACGGATGATAGAGGATAAACTCCTCCAACAAAGGTGCGCGACTGCGGCCAAGACCTTCCAACAGCTCTGGAACAGAGAGGTTGGTGCGTATTTCCAGACGACGACAGACGTGCATATGATTGAGTATGGTGGTAGTGATACGCCGGAAATCCGCCGGATAGGCTTGTCGTGGATGAATTCCGCGAACGAAATATTGTTGGAACGCAATAATCAACGGCAAGCCCCGCGAACGGGTGAGATACAAGTTGACCAAGTCAGCCGACTGATTGACAGAGAGGCGGATGTGCGTCCAGAGCGATGGTGTCCCAACGGCTACCGCTCGCCAGTATTTTGAGACATGAGACAGCAGGAGCTCGGGCCTGACCATTCGCCGCTCCTGGTCGGCCTGCAAATGAGATGATTGGTATTCCACGCAAGCGCCCGACTGCTCGATCACTTCCTTGAAAACCATTCCTAGAACCTCTACTGGCAGTATAGAAATATCTGGATGGATATGCCCAGAGCCCCAGAGCAGTTTCTCGAGGACCGCTGCCTTGTCATACATGACAGCCAACGCACGCTCTGACTTCCGTATTCTCGACATGAGTTCAGCAAGCTCCTTTTCCATGACCGAACGAGGTGGGATCATCTGCATAGGGGATAGGAACATCACGATGTCTCACGTTCAAGCATAACTCACCTTCGGGATTGGGGAATCGTTCAGCGATGTTTTCCCTGGCAGGCGAGGCAGCACCATTTATACGAAATTCTTTCGAAGCAGTGGCATAACCGATAACTGGCTGGTGTTCGCGCATTAGCACGGAAGCGAGATACTACCGTATCTCGGCATGCCAGTAATTATGGCATCTTACAAAAATCTGGGCGACACACCTGAACGGAAGCGGTACTTAGCCACAAAAGGGATGATTATTTGCTTGGCAGACGTCCTAACGAGATTAGCAGTCAGCAAAACACACTGGCACTTCGGAGCTACTAGGTGGTAAACCGAATCAGTTTGGTCAGAATTATTTCCGCTCACATGCTGTGAGATTCAAGCTACCTTCATTCGAAGTCCTTTGCTAATGATGGCTGTAAAAGGAATCTTGAGCCTAGGATCGCATCCAATCTTGCTCCAGCAACACGTTGCAAAGGCGAAGCGGGCATCGTAATATAGGTTCATGCTACAGGCGTATGAATAGGAAACGATGCTGCGTCAAATATCATATTGCATCAGTCACGCATCCTCGGTGAGTAATATGTAGTCCGAGTCTTACCTCACGAACCACGACAACCTGGCATTGAATAACGCGAGGCGATAGGTGTTTGCAGCATGATCCAGTCCGAACCTAGCACTACTTGTCACAATGGACAAGTTGACGGCAATTGGCAAGTGACTCGGCCCGTATTTTCCTCTCTCTTGATGGTAAACAACAATCGACCCAGAACGTTAGTTTGACTGTGTGTCGTCTTGTTTGAAATTGCGACGTTGTGCTGCTAGTAGTGCACCAACAGTCGCGTAGGCTCGGTAACCAGTTAACCAACCATCGCCGGATGATGTTACTATGATCGATCGGCTTGGCGCATGCATGATCATTCAGTCACTCCACAACAACTCCACAGCATGCGAGACGACAACCACCTTTTTACTTGATTGAGGATCTTGATGATTCGCCTTGGCTCGGTTTCCGGCGACTTTCCGCTCCGATATCAGGCCGCCGTCATGGTGGAGTCACCGGCTGCAACTTCGAATAGTCGAACTGCATTGAAGGATGAAGCGCTATTCACATCAAGAACGGAGGAGCAGTGCATCTAAAATTACAGGTTACCCAATTTCTTGCTCCTACCCATCAGAAATGATGGAGTTACATAGACTCCTAGGGGAGCGCAATACAAAACAGGAAATGCAGTTGTTCACAACCTTGCCTTTGCCCTCTGCCCTGACTTCAGATCCACCCCCTCTTCCTGCTTCATCATTTTCTCGAAATCTCTGTATCTGTAGTATAGCTTGAACGACTCTGGATTCGCAACTGTCCCACTTGGAACAACATCTACACCTGAGATTATTTGCTTCACTGCAATCTCGATCTTCTTTCCGTTCACGGTGTACTGCCGACGAGAACGTTAAAGTTACCAAGTCGAACAGAGAATATGATCACTCACTGGTATATCTTGCACTTCGAATATCCCTGCAGGTTCATGCCTCCTGCTCAAGCCTTCCCGGATCACGCGTCGAATGGTTCCTCTCAGTTCCTTCCCAAGTTTTCCTTCGTGTCCCGCCTTCATCTTCAAAAATAGTAGTACTCTTTCGTCTTCTTCACCTTTTCTCCGTTGCCCTACGCACAGAGCATCTTCCACAGCCTCCAGCCCCGGAGTCTTTCCATCGACAAGTTTGTAAATTTCTGCACTCCCAAAACGCACGCCGCTAGGATTCAGAACCCCATCGCTTCGTCCCAGAAAGACGAACCCGGAGGTAGTAGGGTTACGAATGACAAAGTCACCGTGCCGCCACACCGGAGTACCATCAGGGCTAGGTGGGAAAGAGCGGAAATAAGCCGAGAGGAACTTGTCATGCGTGGGAGTATCATTCAAGAAGTACAACGGGATCGATGGATGTGGACGGGTGATGACGAGCTCTCCGGGTGTGCCAGAACTGGCAGGGATGGCCTGACCTGACGGTGAATAGAGAGAGACCGCCATGCCGAGGGCTGGGCCTTGAAGTTCTATCAGGCATCGTTATCAGAATTGGCAATTGGTGAAAAGAAGAAATTTACCGCCGGCATAGAGAGGGAATGACAGCACGGCCGTCACGACTGTATCACCAATCGAACTCAGTGGTGGCCTCAACCGGGACAAAGACCTGGGTACTGACAAGAACAACACACATCTGTACCTCCGCTCGAGCTTCCAATATGCAGATTCCCTCCGAAAGCCTTATGAGTCCAAGTCATGAGTTGGGATGTCAAAACAGAGCCCGTCACCGCTATTTCACGGAGGCCGGTAAATGGTGTGGATGGTGAAGAGATAGAGAGCGGATCGACGTTGCGCGCTTGCAGCTCTGAGAGGAATCGCGGGGAAGTACCAAGCATTGTCACCCTACATGACCAGGGGAGGTAGATGAAGAAATTTGATGGAAGAGGAGGAACATACATGTCTTACCCTGTCCAATTGATGAATTTCAGGTATTCCATTACATCAGGGTAAAACGGCGAGCCTTCGTACAACACAATGCGTGCTCCGCACGCAAGGCCCGCGAGCATGAACGGCCACATCATCCATGCAGTCTGCAATTATGATATGAGATTACAAATTGTCAATCGGGAGGTTTACGCACAGTGGTATATTGAAAGTATACATCAGTTTGTATTATTCCAAAACCAATGTTGCAGTCCTTCTTGCTATTCATGAGCGCACCCTTCAAAACGCCAATAAACATCGAGTCAACATCAGTAAAATCCTAACTCACTCCAGCAGAATGCACGATACATTTCGGGGGCCCGCTTGTTCCTGAGGAGTATAATATGTACAGAGGGTGATCAAAAGGCAGCTGTTCGAACGTCAATGGGTAGTCTTCGGCCACAGATGATGGGGTCAGGAATGCATCAATAGTGACACTATTTGTACATGGGAACGGTCAGGCGATTCAAAAGAATGCAGGCATCCGTAAGCATGGGGCTCACCAGTTAGGGACCTGGACCAAGTTTCCGGTCCTTTCGCTTCTCAAGACGACGGCCGTCTCTAGCCCATAACCACTTGCCCTTAGATCATTGACTACGTCTGCAACTTTTTGGGTGATGTTGATTGTCTTTCCAGCATAAACCGTCTCAGAAGAAGCGAAGAGGATCTTTGGACGGATTTGACGGTATCGATCAAGAATCCCAGAGGTACCCATATCTGTCGCCGTGCTGGAGAACATAGCACCGATGGAAGCAGCAGCGAGGGCTATGACAACGCCGGTAATGGAGTTCGTGATAATGGCTACCCGTGATGAACATACGCACGACATGGTCAGATTGTCAGTGACATTCAAGAACATATAACAGAAGTCGATCAAGCATACCAGCAACCGTATCACCAACGCGTACTCCGACCCTCTTCATGCCAGCAGCCATGACACGCACCATTTCTCTTAGTTCGTGGAATGTATATTGCTTAACACCACTGAACTGAGCCTCACCGGCTCTAGCGGGGAGAAGGTCATATTCATAGGCTGCTGTGATAGCTATGGTGGAGTCGTCCTTCCAGAGTAAATTCTCTGCATAGTTGAGACGCGTGCCGAGGAACCAAGATGGACGTTCTGGAATAACGCCAGGAGCGATTATCTTTGACGAGGGTCAGAACGTCTAGGACTAGAACTTGGTGAGGGATCCATACCTGATCCGGTCGAGGGGGAACGGATGCTATAATACCCATGAAATCCCACAAATCAAGCCAGAAAGTGTACGAGGACACCGAATAGGCGTGGAGATCATTGTAGTCCTCTGCAACGCACCCCCAGTTTAAATGATAGTCGCCATGGGGAACTTGAAAACAACATTGCAACAAACTCACTCAGCTTCAATCCTCGCTTCATGTTGATTTCTCTCATCAACTTCTCGCATACTGCATGACCTGGCTGTGGTGGGCTCCAAAGTAATTTGGATTCATCAAAGTTGTATGCCGCAGGAGACGCCATTGAAAGATTAAGAGTGGAACAAGATTACTAGCCACGAGCAATGACTGGCAACTTATATATGTGGGGTGCCATTTATGATACGCCAATGGCCGCCGATATAAAACCGCGGGAACTAGGGACTGATTCTTCTCGTAACTCGATTGAAGCACCGCCATTCACACCGACAACTGTTATCGGTGTTCGAACTATATCCTCGATCGAGTTACGAAACGTGGCACTACTAGTGTAGAGGAATCAAACTCTCAAGTCTCTTGTTCACTGTCCGAACTGGCGACATCACTACCTTCCTCGTTTTCCTCCCCATCACGCATCATCACGTCTTGGGAGCTTGACGAGCTCCGTGCAGGAGCCTTACTGACATCCGGTTTGGCGGCAGCAACGAAGCCAGAAAGTATGGCGGGTCCTCCACCCTTCTTCGCCTGAGCATTCTTCCAGGCGTGAGCCATTTTGAGGATATTGAAAGATGCTGGGTTGACTTCTCGCTCGTCGTCGGCAAATACAAGCTCCCAATCTGGTACACCGTTACCCACAAGCATAATAAGAAAGACGCGAGGAATCATACCTTCCACGACCTGACCTGTCTCCCTATCGACGTGTTGTTTTCTGCCAACTATTGGCATCATGCCCTGTACCTTGGACACATCGGCCTCGGTACCGTTGGCGTCCTCAAATGCTTTCCATGCCTCAAGTAAAGCAACCCGCTGAAAATACCGAGGTTATCATCTGACCCTGGAATTTTGTTGATGCAGACTTACCTCGGCCTTAAGGCCTTTACTCTTGAGGTCTTTGTAGCCACGCTCAAATACTTGCCGAGCGAGAATGGGATCTCCTGCAACCACACGTGGTTCTGCATCTTCATTCTCCTCTTCCTCATCCCTCATCGCTCTGGGGAGCGGAATACCTGAACCTTCGAACTCCGCGTAAGAGATCCATACTTTGTGGTGGCCACTCAGCGAAATAAGACGTTCATACAATGAACGCGCCTTCTCGCGGTCACCTTGTTCATCAACTTCGAAATCAATGTATGCTTTCCACAGGATTTCTGGCATTGAGAGCGATGACTGGGAGACTCCAAGTTCGAAGATTGCTTCTGCACGAGCAAAGTCTTCCAAGGCAGTTTCCAGCTCAGCATATTTGATCCATGCGGCAGAATTGGTTGCGTCATACTGTTCAAGAGTGTCGTGGTAAGCCGCAGTAGTGATAGGTTATCACGATGCTGAAGTTCACCTCCAAATATTTCTCGTAGAGTGTACGAACCCGATCGAACTCCCGTAACTGGCCATTGATCAGCGCACGCAGAAATGAAAACAACTCGTGCTTTCACGTACGTCCATTTCAAGCTGAATGTAGCCTTTGAAGAGTGCCTCCTTGGGGGACACTCCAATTCCACTACCCAGCAACCTACGGGCTGCGGGAAGGTCAAGCTGCCGCACCTCAAAACGCGCAGCCATGATCCACAACTTGGCAAACGTGAATTGTTTGTGTGGAACGAGGTTCAGTGCTGTTCGATAGACCTGCCGAGCACGTTCGTAATCCTGAAAACGAGTGTTGAGTAACGAGACACTTGAGCGTGGGGAACTGTACCTTGGAATCTATTTCTTCAAATAATGCATAATCCAGCCACAAAAAGATATACCGTCTCCAATGTCGCTTTTCTTGACCTGGTGGGACATGCGACACAGCACGCTCGTACACCTCCCGAATCCGCTCTACAGCAGCGTCCTCTTCCTCTTTTGAACCACCTTCATCCCTCAAACTCCGCAAGGCCTCCTCTTCGAGTCTTATGTAGTCAAACCATACATCGTAGTTGCGGCCGTCGTGAGCCACTTCCTCTTCGTACTGGATTCTCCGTTTTCCTAGCACAGTCGATTCCAGGACAGAACGAGTGCCGTGTTGCTTTTCAAATTTGGTAAACGCGGCGTATAATGTTCCCGATTTCGAGCGAGGTAGACGTTCAAGAGCAAACTGGACCTAGTCGTTAACAGCAAAAAGATACCTAGTTTAGCAATCCGTACCTTGTAGATCACACGGGCACGCTCGTACTCCTTCAAACGGGTCTCCATTTTGGCAAAAGCATTGAATACTGCTTGGGCCTTTTCGATCTGTTCCTCTTCATCGCCAAAGAATTGTAACGCAGTTTGGAAGACCTCTCGCGCCTTATCTAACTTCCCCCTTTCCTCCTCGAATTTGGCCCATTTCACCCAGACTCGCGGCTCTGGCCGAACAGCTATCCAGCGCTCGTAGATAACGCTAGCTCTGTCCAGCTCGTTATACCTTTCCTCCATCTTGACGTATGCCTGCCATGCTTTGTCGTCTGGTTCCCATTGCATCCAACGTTCAAAGACTTGGCGTGCTCCGGGAACATTCTGGAGGAGTTCTTCCAAATAGACATACTTGTACCATAGCTGGTCGACACGAGGAAGCAATGTTACGGCACGGTCGAAAAGGTTACGGGCATGTTGTACGTTGCGAGATTTCAGCTCCATCTCGGTGTAGCTTAACCACAATTGCACACTCCGAGGGTCGACATCCAGTGCGCGTTCAAAGACCGATCGTGAACGATCAAACTCATTTTGACTAGCCTAAACCAGGCGTAAAGAACGAATTGGAACAAATGATTATGAGCGAGACGTACCTCCCAGTTAGCATACTGAGTCCACTCTTTTCTGCGAGACTGTCGGTCAATGTGAATGAAGACAATGCGGATAGACATACATGCTGCCCCTTGTACGCCGGATCCGCTCCTCAAATTCTCTGCGCTTCCTTCCTCGATACTCGTGAAGCTCTTCGAAATCCTCGACACGCTGCTTTGGGGCACGGAACGTTGATTCTTGTCTCTCTTGAGCCTGAAGGGCGATAATCAGAGCACAGACCACACACTGCTATTGACAGACAGTGTACCTCTCGTAGGAGTTGCTCAGCGGTAATCTTTGATGAAATGTAAGTATGACGCGCCCGGTAAAGGGCAAATTCGCACTTACTTGGACCGCTGCTGGGGCCCTGTTTCTTATTCTGCGCAGAGTTCAGGGCTGTATGGACTATAGGAGAAAATAAATGCACCTTGGTGCCCTGCCGTCTTGCATGATGTCCTACCGCGTCGTATGAAGTTCGAGAGCAGTATGAAATAATACGGAGGAAGTAATACCGGGTGTAAACATGGACAAATATACAGCTAACTCGCGAATTCGTATTACAATCGGAGGGGTAAAAGATGGTACGGTACACCTCACTCATTCAGAACTTCTTTTAACCCTCTGCTACCCAGTATCCTCTCTAGCTTAAACCAGTCGTACCTGCAGCAAGCCACACGACAAGTTATGTCGCTAGGGTCCACCTTATCATCAAGGAACGGGTAAGTCAGAAATTCAGAGAAAAATTGAGGATGGGTAGGTGGCCCATAGAAGAGGATATTGCGAATGCCTTTAATTTTGTAGCTGAAGATGATTTTGGGTGAGTCGTGAGCGCAAAAATGGACAAGAAACTCACCGGCGATAAAAATGGAATCGCTCGCTAATTAGTAGGAACGCCTTCTTCCCAGAGAAAAATGCTTGGCGAGCGCGGAATATATCTTGGTTCGAGGAGTACCTGTCGAAAAAGATAAGCTAATCAAACGCCCATCCACTGAGAAAGCATGCGGCAAGACTTGAAGGAGACAGTACGGAGACGAAAACGTGAAATTCTCACTCAGAAAGCACAGTGAAACTGATGCCACTCATTTTTCTAAAGTAATTGTGAACCCGGATAAAGTCAAAGGAGGATGGGATAAACACGACAGTGTTCGCGCTTTGCACTGCTGATTTCAACACCTTTGGTAGAAGCTGTGCGTCGCAGTGAGAATGCCGCTAGCAGGGATCGGGTGATGAGACATACTTGAGTGGTAAAGTAACTAAACCTCTTGTCCGCCTCCTCCCTCAAATCCAAGCAATCAAACGTGAGGAATGACTGGCAGAATCAGCAAGTCCTTACAAGGATATAGTAGCACAGTACACACATTGTCGATTCCTTCTGGGACCTGTAATGCTGGCCATGATTTTTCCACCCTCACCTTTCCCTCAACGTTCTTGAGGGAAGTATTATATAATGAACGCGTTTCGGGCGTTTCAAACGGGGATAGTAGGATGGATTGTCTAAGATACGCTGAACTGAGTGGCAAGAGATAGCCAACCGGAGAGTGAGACGGGCACGTCAATGGTTACTACGGTCAACTGATCCAAGCTGTGCTTACAATCCATCGAGATACCACGGTTTGATGCGTGAAAAGTCGGCATCATGCGACTCCTTGGGCAGTTCATTCATGCGAGAAAGAACAAACTAAACGAAAGGGTGTAAATTGCATGGTGAAAATACACCATAGCGAATACTTACCTGTACATGATCCCAATTTTGCATTGTGAGCGCATTCATTTGGTCAATAACTAGAATCTCGATTGATGAGAGGAAATCGGAATTCCTGTAATAAGCGATGGGGGTTATGCACTCCACACCGTGCAATAAACAGCGACGGACTTTTGCTTCTCAATTGACATTCTTAATCCCAGTGGGCTCGCAAGGATCAGGTCACAATTGTAAAAGTCGGAGAAAATCTTCACGCTCTTCCTGGTTATCTTGATCCCAACCCTGAAGTTGTCATCCACATTTCCTTTGAACATCTCCACGTGGTCTGCAGGATATGTACCAGGTGGCGCAGTAGCGAGTTTATCTAGTGCATCAGGAGGTAAGCTGTATTCTCTTACGAAGCGAGAATGGTTTTCGATTTGAAAAGATGGTGAGGGTGTATGAGTCGTCAATGCATTCAGCCAAGAAAGCGCAGAGGAACGATGGGGGAGGAGAAAGAGGACAGATGGGCGAGTAAAACCCTGGTCTTGAACGTCTTCTGGGGGGTCAGTGGAAGTTGACCTAGCGCGTGAAATACGGTTGCTGTTTTTCAGTACGTGGCGGCGTTTTCTGAGACGGGTCTCAGAATGGTATGTCGAGTAACTTTCTAAACTTACTTGGTTACATGGTCAAGGGCATGTAATGTAATTACTTCGCGAATGCATTGATGATGGTCGAGTGCAACGGAAGTATGACAGAAATCAAGGTAAGCAGAGAGGACAGAGAGTAAGGCATCCTGGATTCGAGTGTGTTCTGCCCCGAAGTGAGTAAAGCAGAGAGCGAGGAAACAGGGTTAGTACCTGCTTGTTGCTTGCCCTGCCGAGCCTTGAAAGGATTAAGCAGACGATCCGAAACCTGCTATGACGAATATTACGTATGTCAGAAAGAATATGTGAATAAGAGGCGCACTGCGGATTTCTTGTCGCGGCTCTTCTGCGCTAAGGGCCCATCAGGAAGTACGCTGATAACACCGTCAAGATTCCCGAAATTTTCTCTGCGGGATAGCCAATGCCTTTGATCCACCGCTGATCTGTTGTGGATCGTCAAGCAATCTGGACTTGGCCCAAAGTGATGGTCGTATGGATCAGGAACTTGTGGGAACCCGCCTTGGTTTAGCTTCTTTGAATAAAGCGCAGGGGAAAGGCTTACATGGTTCATTTTGATTGCCTTGATTATCATCCGAGTCCTGCTCATCCGCATCCAGGTCCTCCAAAGTGACTTCGTCTGCGAGCTTGGGGGGATTTCGTTCGGACCGCGGAGTAACTGACGCGGAATTGAGACATCTACGTTTGTTTAGCTTCTCTCGCGGATACGTGTCTGCCGTGGGACGTTTTCTGCTCTTGAGCGCCGATACATTTAAGAGTGTCAGCAAACGCGTAGTCGGGGCATTCGCATCTTCTGGATCCATTTTAGAACGAACGACTCGGAGTGAAAACACTTGGATGGTAAATGGTTATAGCACGTGACGAGACGCGTCGATTCAGCTGCTCGTGTCTTCTCATCTTCGTACGTCTATCTGCACTTGTAGCAGCCTTCACGACGTCCACTCTCGCTCTCATCTGTTCATCTGCGATTCTCCATGCGTATTCTTTGTGTTGCGGAGAAGCCTTCCATTGCTAGATCCATCAGTCAGATTTTGTCTGGTGGCCGCGTTGAAACTGTAAGTGGAACTTTGGTCGTTGTATTTTTCACACTTTGAACGACTTGTGGCCCGCATACAGCGTGCAACACAGAACCGTTTCATCAAAAATTTCGACTTTGACTACCCCCAAACAAACTCGCAGTTTACAGTCACCTCTGTATCAGGTCATCTCATCGCCTGTGATTTCTCTGATGCCCACCGTCAATGGCATTCTTGTGATCCTATTACTCTCTTTGAAGCACCTATACAGAGATTCGTCTCCAACGAAAACAAGAGCATAGAACGCAACTTGATGACTGAAGCACGCGGGGCACACACTCTGATGATTTGGACGGATTGTGATAGAGAGGGTGAAAATATTGGATGGGAGATTATGACCGTATGTCGCAAGGCGAAACCCAACATTTTGGTCAGGCGAGCCAGGTTCAGTGCTATCATACCCCAGTTTGTCTCTGCTTATTCTTCTCGTGTCAAGTGAGACTACAAACTTCTTCTAGGCAAATTCACCGTGCGGCTCAGCAGCCAGTGGATCTCGACCTAGCGCAAGCCAACGCCGTCGAAGCTCGCATATCTTTAGATCTACGCATCGGGGCAGCATTCACACGTATGCAAACCTTAACCCTTCAGAATCGTCTTCCCCAGTTCCGCGGGCGCGAGGTTGTTTCTTACGGTATCGAACTATTCATAGTGTACCCGGTGATACTCTTATATATGCAGTTCACATTCAGGCCCGTGCCAATTTCCAACGTTAGGCTTCGTGGTGCAAAGATACAACCAAGTGAAGGCCTTCACTCCGGAAGATTTCTGGCACATCCTTCTCTCATTGAATCGTCAAATCGGCGGGGAAGAGCAGAAGGTCGATTTCACGTGGAAACGTGGGCACCTGTTCGAAGTAGACGTCGTGAATGAGATATACGAAGATATCACGGTAAATTTGCGTGCCCGAGTGACGAAAGTTGTGCAAAAGAACACAAAGAAATGGCGAGTATTCCATTTTCGTCCTGAGTGGTACTCATCAATATACAGGAAACCATTGCCGCTAACAACCGTCGAGCTTCAAAAGTCAGGATCACGACTTCTTAAGCTAGCCCCAAAGAAGATCTTGGATGTATGCTCATCCGCTGACTTGTCCCGCGTGTATCGCTAAGAGTAGTATTAGATTGCCGAAAAGCTCTATCAACAGGGTTTTCTCTCGTATCCGCGCACAGAAACAGATCAATACGATCCGCAATTTGACTTCATGACCCTCATAGGGAAACAGACTGTAGACCCTGCCTGGGGGGCATTTGCAACAGGGTGTGTCCGGTCAACAACCCTCTACAATCGCTTGTTTTGGCACTTACTCTATGTTCATTACCAGTCTTCAACAGGGCGGCTTTACTCCACCTCGTCGAGGCAGAAATAACGATAAAGCTCACCCTCCAATCCACCCCACCGCTCACAAAGCAAATCTTGCAGGAGATGAAAAGAAAGTATACGATCTTATTACGCGGAGATTCCTGGCGAGCTGCTCGAAAGACGCGGAAGGATTCGAGACAACGGTCGAGGTGGTATATGGCGGGGAAGAGTTTTACGTAACTGGCTCGTTTTCTTCTGATTTCCGACTGTCTAGAAGGCTCATCACGGTTGATGTTGCAGGTTTGATCATACTAACCAGAAATTACCTGGATGTATACCCTTACGACAAATGGACGGGCAAAGAGATCCCAGATTTTAGGGAGGGTGAAGAATTTGAACCAACTTCTTGCGAAATTAAAGAAGGACAAACGACTTCACCTACCTTGTTAACCGAGGCTGATCTCGTTGCACTAATGGACAAGAATGGGATCGGTATGTTTTCTAGGTCCCATCAATAGTGTTCCTAAATGCTGCCTTCGACCCACAGGGACAGATGCGACGATTGCACAGCATATTCAAACGATCATTGATAGAGAATACGTGATTGAGCGGATGGACGGTGCAACAAAACATCTACTTCCCTCGACGCTCGGCATTGGCCTGATTGAAGGATACAATCAAATCGGATTCGATAGAAGTTTGTCGAAGCCTCAGCTAAGACGTGAGGTATGCATGACATCTGTGTGATGTATAGGGTACTGACCTGGAAGTAATGGTCGATCACACCTCTGATATTGTTTTGATAGACGGAACGAAGCATGGTTCAAGTGTGCGAAGGGGCCAAAACAAAGGACGAGATGCTCGCGGAGAGCATTCATCAATACAGAGACATGTATGTTATGGCTAAGAGAGAGTTTAGCAAAGTCATCGAGGTAAATCTACTCGTTTATTGCTCCTCCTTTCGAATAAGTTGACCGTACTCAGAGTGTGCGACGATACATTGAAGGGACCGCAGCACGCAATGCAGGCAACAACGAAGGCAACGGTGGGCAAGGCAGAGGTGGTGGTCCTGCCCGAGGAAGGGGGAATGACCGAGGAGACGGTGATGACAGCGATGATGCACCCCCGGCAGGTGGCAGTGGTCGCGGACGTGGACGCGGTGGAGGGCCCAGTGCACCCCGGAGGCAGCCCCCTCAGTCCAGTAATTCTGACAGTAAGGCAATCTCTTATCGCTGCTAGAGTCTTTTGACCCTCGATGTTCCAGCCATTAACGCTCCGCGATCGAAGCCCAGGAGTTCTTTACGGGAAGCAGCGCCTCGGGCTGAACCTTCGAACCAAGCCTCACTAAGCCGACTACCTAAATGTGATTGTGGAAATGCTGCAAGCAAGAAGAGAGTTACGCAGAAGTCAGCTCGCGAAGGAACGCAATTCTATGCATGTGCTCAGGATGCCTGTGGTTTCTTCCAGTGGATCGAAGACGAGCCTAATAAAGAGGGTCAGGGTAGCTCAGAACCCACGTCGGTCATACCTGCCAAGCGCGCTACTGGTGCTGGCCGTTCAGTAAGTGATATCCATTCCAGTAGCAAAATACCGAGACCACGATTGTATGTGATCAGGATCAAACTGTGGCATCGGCGCCCCAATGCAAATGTGCGGAAGACGCGGTACAGCGTACGGTTACCAAAGAAGGTGCCAATAAAGGGCGTGTCTTCTGGACGTGTGCAAAGGGCAAGGATGAAGGATGCAATTTCTTTGACTGGGATCATGAGCCTGCCAATTCCCCTGGACTGGGACCCCAAGTAACGATGTCAACGCGAACAGTCAGTCACAACGACGCTTCGTCCAGCGGGAAGTGCTTTAAGGTGGGTAATGATTAGAACTTAGGTTCGGCTGACAACTAGTTACCGATTGGCAGTGCGATCAGGAGGGGCACTGGGCTGCTGGTAAGCTATCATGTTCAAAGGTTCCTGAAGTACTATTTAGCGTTCAAATTGGCCACTCTGACCCCAGCATGCCCAAATGGTGGTATGCCTAGCCGGTCCACAAGCACGGGAGCAGCAAGACTCGACAAGACATCGGCTGCGTGCTTCAAGTGCGGAGAAACCGGACATTTCAGCAATGGTAATGAATTCGATTTCTTTCGTTGTTCCCTGAAAACGAACAATCATAATCTGTATAAACAGCTTGCCCTGGTGAGGCGACGGGAGGATCGACTTCAAGAGCCACCGGGACCAAAACGCGAGCCAGGAATGGCGCATCCGCAGGTGAAGAGTGTTTCAGATGCGGTCGGACAGGTCATTGGACAAAAGGTATTTAATCTTTTTATTTCTTTGAGATATACGACAAGAAGTGTCGGATGAAGATTGTCCAGATAATGGCGCGCCGTCCAAACGTCCCAGATCGTCCTCAACGAGAGGAAACAAGGCACCTCGTGCACGGGGAGGAAGCAGTCGTAACGCAGGCATTAGTAAACGAGGGGGCAAAAAGATTGCGAAAACCAAGAGCGGGGCGTTTGGTGCCCCAGATGATATTTGATTTTATCAGTCAACAGGACTGCCGGACTTTTTTTTCTCGCCACTCAGACGATAGATAGGTTGCTCGTTTGGTAGTATCGCCAGGGGTTGATTGGTCGATTGGTCAAAGCTGTCCCGACAGGTATGTATTCAAAGGGAGTCAACTGTAACCCATTTTTTCTGTTGCACTGAATGTTATAATACCCCGACTGGGAGTATACTTCAACTATGCTACAGCACTGCACAAAAATCCTCGACTGAGACATCTCAATTGGCGGCGCCACCCCCCGCCCGTTTCCTTGAAGAGAGGCATGAATCCAAGTTTGACGAGCGATTCTCTATTGGTATGCGCCAGCGTGTGGTGCAACCCAACATACTTTCCGAAGGTCCGAGCAGCATTGACTCGGACTTGAAGACAACCGTCTCCAGAAACGATCACAGATATTTTTTATCCTTTTACCCATAACGCCGGGTAGAGAGTTAAATGCATCACAAGTGTCCATTAACATCAGCGCCCAAACTACCGGATGTCCCGTCAAAAAACCGGTCCAAGGAAAGCGTCCCTCCGCCCCGCTTTAGCCCCCCCACGGCCCCTAGCCTTCGACGGTCGTTGTCACAATTCCCAAGAGTCTGTGACGCACTCTATTCCCTACTCACGCTTTTTAAACTAGCCAGGCCAACAATATCGTTCAAAACAACTCTTGCACACCTCGCTCCTCGTCTCCCCCAGCCTGTTCGCGTGCTCGGTCTACGATCGCACACGCCAAACAAGCCGGCCACTCCGGATCTATCATCATACTCGCATCTGCGGGATATCCCTGGGTAGCGATGACGAACGTCTGCTCGAGCATCCCTTGAATCTCCGACGCGTTGTACGACTGCGAGATCGACGTGTTCGTGAGTGGCACTGCTCCGTTGCGCAGTGGACCCCCGTTCGCGGGGTATCACCAACGGAGTGCTCGCGTTCGCGCCCGTCACGTCGCACCCGAAAAACGTTGGCCGCGTCGTCAGGTTCTGGGACACGAACTCATCTGAGGACGTTGGCACGGTCGGAAACGAGTAGGTTGAAGAGAGCAACATCGCCCGGTCTTGTGTTACCCGAAGAGAGAAGAGGACGGCCGGTCAAGATCATTCACTAATTACAATATAGCACAGAAGGCGCGAAGCGGTGACCTACGATCAGACAGCTTCCATCAGCAAAGTTATTCTCAGCTGGACTCTGCACCTGCAGTGCGGTTCGCCAGGTCAGTCAACTGGACGCTGAGGAAGGCTAGATTACAACTACGACGGCACTCATAACATCGATTGCCAAAATCACATCCACGGCAGGCGCCTTGGCGAGTAGGCGCTGCAATGGGATCACTTCCCCATCGCCGCCATCCACTAGGCTGAGATCCACTTGGTCGGACCATAAAAGTTCCCGGTGCGACGCCATAAAATGGATTGGGCCACGACGCGACGTCGGGCTCGATGCCTGCCTCTGCGAAGATTGAATTCAGTAAAGACAGTACTGGCCCAAATTCAGATTCTAAGATGCCCTAGTAATTGAAGAGTCGATTCATGAACTAGTGAGATTATTCGAGGTCGACTTACAGTGAGGTTGAATCCGTTGAAAAGCTCAGACGAGGACGCGGCGACCAGCGACGACTGGTCAAAGTTGGTGATGCAGACGCTGTTGTTCCTCGTTCCCAGGTACTTTGTCGGAGTGAACGCGGATAGCATGGGATCGAACGAGCCCATTTCGACTGGGTTTTCCATGTCAGTATGGGACGCTCAGCACGGACTACTCGAACTGTACTGACAAACATTGAATTCGATTATGGGATTGGAGATGGGTACGAAGTCGAAGAACCCAGATATAACCTCCGAATTGTTCCGACCAGGCTCGGAAATGCCTGAGATGACGATTGGGAATGGTATCAAATACGATGTAAACGATTCGCTAGCATCAGCGTGTACAAATATCAGTATACCTATCGACATCCCATATGGCTTGGTGCTCACGTTTCGGCCACCGACGACCATAAAACCCCTGAGCCATGACTGAAGGATTCGTTGTAGAAATTCGACGAGAACGTTCCATTGACGAAATGTCTCGCCAACGCACGGCCCCAATAATCGGCCAACGTCACGGTATAACCAGCGCTATATTTCCCCTTTAGTTCCTGCATCAAATAGCCGGCGTCGATGGAGGAATTACTGCTGGGCGGTAAGAGATCATAGTCGGCGTTCCACCTGCCTCACGTGTTGTTTGAAAAAGTTTGGTTAGGGTATCCGAAAACAAGCTCCTGCACCGTCGGGAAGTCGGCCTGAGCAAGGGGTGTCACGAGCCACGCGCCTCCCGACAGACCGGCTAGGTAGGTCGCCGCCTGAAGCAGACCGCCCACACCGGCACTGTTCGACGAGGCGTTTCGTCCGTCCAACGCATTCAGAACACCAGCCCCGAAGATCGCTGCCCGGTACCCCTCCACCGCTCGTTGCGATGCCAAAGTTGGGGGTCTGCGTGCTTGACCCATCCAGTATGCCGGAGACGTACGAAGGCAAAGCAACGTTGGTGGACTCGACGTTAGTAAGGTAAGATTTCCACCGTGTGGGATGACCTTTGATCGACGAGATCGGACGTATGAAAGTTCGGAGGCGGATAGGGATCGACTTGTGGGGGATGATACCGCTATGCGGACGAGTGAAGCCCCCTAGGCAAGCACCTGCCACTGGCATACAGGCAGCGCACGAGGCGATGCTCTGCGCTTCAAGTTGGATGAGTAATGTGTTCAGCGACAACAGGCAAAGCCAAGTAGCGAAGTTAGCTTGAACCATCCTCGCGCTTAGAACAGGAGGAGTGCAGAAGGGAAGTGAGTCTTGCTGCGTGTCCCCGCGACATAGTAATGTCTTTCATTTGCCTCTCGGTGAGGGCTCCGAGTCGGTGTGACTCAGCGCTAGAAGGCTTCAACTTGTTCGTGATCCCCCGAAACCAAA
>JBBPRP010000114.1:0-24073 GCA_038093135.1 Leccinum longicurvipes
CACGGAAGAGATGCTCGTACACCTTTCCGGTTACCTTCGGTGCATCATGATCCACGATCGACCACATCGTCGCGATGACGCTACCATAACCCGCCAGAAGCATTCCAGCGGCAAGATGGACAGACTCTTCCGAAAGCTTTTTGTCCCCTTGTGCAGTCTGACAGGCAGAAAGGAAGGCAAGGCCGCCTTGGGGGCGCGATAACTGGATGATATCAGATAGCCTCAAGCGACGACTGTCTGTCAGGCAGAGTCCGCTGTCCAGTGGATCGAAGGGGTCTTGTACACCGTGACACGCGAAATGGACCCAGTCAGCGCCCGTCATCTTCGCCATGACATCCTCGACGGTACCAACAGAGCTCTGCAGGGTTACGAATGGGGAGTTGGCACACAAAGTTTCAACGCAATCGATCTCATCCCTGACTCCAGGTAGCTGAATCTGGCCGTCCTGCGGTGGCTGGGGAACAGTTACAAGGCGGATATTAGACGAGGCACCACTGGGGTCTTTCTCGGGGGCTGGAGCAAGAGCGCCGAGGGTTGGTATATAGGAAGATATAGCGAATTCGGAAAGCTTTGTACCCGCGCCGACAGAGCCGTAAAGACCTGCAGCGTGTATAGGCAAAAAGGCAAAAGGACCCGTTGGGCACCATAAGATACGAGCCATTTTTTCACTGACAACCGGTGGGGACTGAAAAAACAAAACAAGTCAGTCAGAAATCATTGACTACGAGTTTAAGGAAGTGGAGAACACACTAGTAAGCCAAGGGCCATGAGAACGGGGTTCGCAACTCTCTTCCACAGAATGCCAAGAATACGGCGGAATTTATCATCAGGCGCTGAGTATCCTTTGACCTCCTCAGGATCAGGTGCGCCCTCCCTGTCGCTGGATTTGATGCCATCCCCCACCAATAACATGTTTGGCGAATGCTGCAATACGGGATCCTCTTCAGGTGCAGGGAGTATTGAAATGCCATCTTGCAAAACACTAGAATGATTGTGATTCAGCAATGAGAGTGCATGGCTTTGGTATCACGATACCTAACGCCAGGAAGGGGGACAGTAATAACGTTGCTCGAACCTGCCTTGATGATGAGTGCATCGCATCGGCGCTCAGTTGCATTCAGGAAGACAACTGGTTCAGAACCTGCGATGACAGCAAGTTGGTCGATTGTCTTCGGGAGCAAGAACCGCTCGAAACCTGGCAAGGAGCGTATCTTGGCAAGGAGATTTTCTCGCTGGAGGGCAAGATCATGGTGCCTCTGGACTTCTTCCTCGAGGGAACGAGTAACCAGGTTATTCGGCAGATAGTGAAATGTGTCGCTACTCCGGGAACCAGCGCGTTCCAACTCCCGTGAAATCTGCTGGAATTGATCAGCAAGGGCACTATGCTTGGCACGGAGTTGGTCCACGGGCGTGCGAAGCTGCAGAAACTGACTCCAGACAATCGACCGTCCTTGCTCAAGCCACTCCACAGCCGTTTCAGGACGATCAGCATCAAGTGCAGCGGCCGCGGCGTCTCGTGCTATATGCGCCGCTTCAGCGAGTACACGATGGCGCTCGGTGAGCGGGAGTCCGAACCATGCCAAATGTGGCAGAAGGTTGATGGCAGTAGCATATGCATCCAGGAGAGTCGGGGAGTTGCCCTGGAGTCGCGCAGAGGATATCCAATAGCAAGCAGCACGAAAGCGGGTAGAAATAGGTCCAGTAGAACTACGACTGGCAACTGAAAAATGGGAAGTAGCGGCGAACAGATCGGAAGCGTCACGAGATCGCTTAAAACGCGCCAAGAATGCGGTACCGAGGTTGCTCCATCGACTTGGCTTATCAGGATGGCCATCGGGTGTGACGCCGATTGCTTGCTCAAACATGGAAATCGATTTGTCGATGTCTGCAAGATCGCTCAGGCGGCCAAAGCGCCGCAACAATGAGACTCCAGAGTTATTCAGCCGACTTGGTTTTTCAGGATGATCCTCGGAAGTGAGACGGAGCACCTCATCGTTCATCAAAATGGACTTGTCAATGTCTGTGAGGTCGCCAAGGTGGTCGAAACGAAGGCGTAGCGAGTGTCCGAGTTTATTTAACCAAGTTGGCTTCCAGGGATGCCCGTCGGGAGTGAGGCAAACCGCTTGCTCAAACATTGAAATCGACCTGTTGATATCCGTGAGGTCACCAAGGCGCTGGAAGCGATGACACAACGAGTTCCCGAGGTTGTTATATCGAGCGGGTTTGTCAGGATGATTGTCGGGAATAAGACAGACCGCCTCGTCAAAAATTAGAATCGACTTGTTGATATCCGTGAGGTCCCCGAGGCACTCAAAGCGACACGATAACGAACTTCCCAGGTTGCTCATTCGACTGTGCTCGTCAGGATGGCCATTGGGAGTGAGACGAAGTGCCTCCTCGTTCATCAAAATGGATTTGTCTATGTCCGCAAGGTTGCCGAGACGCTCAAAACGACAAAATAATGAACACCCCAGATTGCTCAACAAAACTGGTTTATCCAAATCGCCCCCGGGAATGAGGCGTAGTGCCTCTTCAAACACAGAGACTGAGTTCTCCATATCGGCGAGGTCTCCGCAGCGCTGAAAGCGACGAGCTAATGATGACCCGAGTTGACTCAGCCGACCTGTCATACCAGGATGGCCGTCAGGAGTGAGACGGACTGCCTCCCTAAACATTGAAATGGAGTTCTCGATGTCCGCCAGGTCACCGAGCCGTTCGAAGCGACTTAAAAATGAGCTTCCGAGGGTTTTCAAGCGATTCGGCTTGTCAGGATGACCGCCCGGAGTAAGGTGGACTGCCTGCTGCAACATTGAAATGGACTTCTCGATATCCGCGACATCACCGAGTCGCTCGAAGCGACTCAATAACGCGAAAGCAAGGCTGCTCATCCAACCAAGTTTTTCAGGATGACTGTCGGGGGCGAGATGCACCGCCTGCTCAAACACTAAGATTGAGTGGTGCACGTCGGCGAGGTCACCGAGGCGCCTGAAGCGACTCGACAATGAATTCCCGAGGTTGATCATCCGACCAGGCATATCGGGATGGCCGTTGGGAGTGCGCCAAACTGCTTCCATGTTCATCACAACGGACTTCTCGAGGTCTATGAGGTCACCGAGGCGCTCGAAGCGACAAAATAGTGAACTTCCGAGGTTGCTCAACCGACCAGGCCTATCGGGATGGTTATCAGGAGTGAGCCGGACAGCGTCCTCGAACATTGAGATCGACTTGTCGATGTATGCGGAGTTCGAGAAGCAGAGGAAGTGACGAAGTAACGATGATGCAAGGTTGTTCAACGAAGCCGGCTTGTTCGGATGGCCAAGAGGAATGAGATGGACTGCTTCCTCGTTCATCAAAATAGATTTTTCAATGTCCGCCTGGTCACCGAGGCGCTCATAGCGAAGAAATAATGAGTTGCCAAGATTGCTCAACAGAGCCCCCTTGTCGGCATAGTTGTTAGGAATGAGGCGGAGAGCCTCCTCAAACATCGAAATCGATTTGTTGATGTCTGAGAGGTCGCCAAGGTTCTCGAAGCGTTCTAATAATGCGTTCCCGAGGCCGTTCAAGAGAGCTGGCTTGTCAGGATGGCTATCGGGGATGACTTCCACGGCATGCTCCAACCTCTGGATATAAGTGTTGCCCTGGTATAGAAAACCTAACAGTCTTGAAAGACCAGCCAGGACCAGTTGTGCAAGCCCTTGAAGATTCCAGAGTGATGGGTTCTGTAACGCACGGCGCGTCAACCATCGCATTAACCTTCCAGGATTCATTAAGTATACCGGGCCACTCACGGAAGGTTTAGAAGAGAATTCATCCACGTCGCAGATACGTCGTTTAGTGATGATTCTCAGTGATGGACATGACGGCAGAATAACATCGCTCTCTACCGGATCCCTGACGGCTACGAGGGTCAAGATGTTAAAAGGTGGGTAGCACAGTCACCAGAGTTTCATACATTGAAGGTGTTCTTTGCCATTGAGTGCCTCTTCCACGGAAATCTTGAATTGGGAAACCAATTCGCCGTTTTCAAGCCTTGGTATCAGCTCGAACGATGCGTAGATACTGAACGAAATAATAGATGACTGCGTCGACGGCCTTGAACGCTGTTCAGCGCAAATAAGAAAAACGGGGAAAGTGTTGTACAGACAGGAGGATCTCCTCATCCCATTCTACGGCAGTCTTGCCCTTCAACAAAGGCTTGGTTGATGTTTGTGTGGACTTTCCACCAACGTCTACTGTGACATAGAACTCGGTTGGCAGCCGACAGATGTCACACACAACATTTGTGGCATGGATGTCTAAACATGGACTTGAGTATTCCTCTTGAATACCGCGGATTACGCGTACTCGTTATGAAGACCTGTTCACGCCTGCTTAAATCGGCTGTGCGAGGACGCATGTCGCCTGGGTCTGTTCTTTCAGGCTGGGGGCCTTGCGGTTGGGGGACAAAAGCCGGAGTAGAGAGTTGGTTACCCATGAATGCGAAATACGGATGCCTGAGAGCAAAGGAGAATGTGGAGAATGTGGGCGAGTTCTGAGCGGTGCCGGTTGTACAATAGCGGGCTCATGAGGCTCCAGTCGATGCAGTGTCCGAAGCCTTTACTAGTAACGGGGCTGGAACGTGAAATCAACACGAGGTTCTTCACAGCATGAGTCACTGCCGCACCAACTTCTGCAATGAAAGGAGACTGGAGACAGCATCCAGACTTACAGCAAGAAGTCGGGGCCGGTTTTAACCTGGGACCGTGTTTGGTTCTTTATGACCACGAAATTGGAGACCTCCCAGGGTGGTCGATTGGCATTCATCAGATTATGTAAACCTTGTAGTGAGTGAGGTAAGTATGCACGTACTCACAGAAACGTACCTTTCTACTTGGAGATTCGTACGTTGCTCGGGGAGGGGGGCAACACACAAATCTGTTGCCTGTATGCGTTGGTGTAGACGTATTATGTCTGCTGCGATTATGTCTTGCCATGCGTTCGCACAAGGCGCAATAGCACAATATCACTAGTTCGAACCCTAACATGTAAACACAGCAATTAACGGAAACAGTGCTCTAGTAAGAAAACTACAGCTCGATCAACAAGTCCTCCCTGCGCTCCTGAGGCGGTGCAGACGGTACGGATGGCGTATACAAGTCGAAAACTTGCGGCGTGCTCGTCGGAGCGGTAGGGAAGACCGGCATAGGCGGCGGCGGATTCAGCTGAGCTTGCGGTTGCGGGGGCTGCGAGTGCTGGTGTACAGCATGAACAGGGTGCGCGCGCGAGTAGGGTTGGGTACGAGGTGGGGCGTATGAGACCGTCGACGAGCGCCCAAGAGACGGGTGTGATTGTGCAGGCGGAGGCGGGGAGGCGAGAGATGGACGGGTGGAGATTGTATGGGCGCGCACCACGGTGCTTCTTCCCGGGGAACCATCCACAGAAAGGACCGGAGAAGGGAGGCCAGGCGCCGACACGACCGGTGGAGGTTGCGTGACGTGTTGAGAGTGGAATTCGGGGAGAGCAGGGAGCACGCCCTTCGCCCCAACTCCACGTTGGGCATCTACTCCATCCAGACTTTCTGGAAGAGGTGGTGAGGTGATTGCTTGTAGTATGGACACGGGCTGATAACCCTCCGTCGCTTGAGCACTGGAAAGGAGCGGTTGTAGTGTTGGTAAAGACACAGGAGGTGCAGGTGGTGATGTAATCTGGCGCTGTGGCTCTTGCTCAGCCCTGGAAAACTGGTGGGAATATGAAGGATGGGAATACGAGGGCCCTGGGGTGTTCGACATAGGCGGTGGAGGTGGGGCATACGATGGTTGGAAGGAAGCCTGCACGGTAGGCGACTGGGGGGCTTGAGACAGCGTCGCATCCGCCCAGGCTGGTGCATACGCAGTCGAAGAAGAGGCCCATTGGTTGTATCCATTTTGTCCTTGGGACTGAACATATCCATTCGGAACATACGCCTGTCCTACAGGAAGCATCGACGGTCGGGCCTGTTCCGGAGAAGTACGTTGCCAAGTTGGGCGGGATACCTGATTTGTGAGTAGCTTGTCGTACAGTTTGACTGCTTGGGACAATTTATCGTGCATCTCGGACAAGAGTTCTGTGGTTGAAGAACGAGAGCCATTTTAAGTGGCGCAAAAAAAGATAAATCGAAAGTGAAACATACGTTGCTTCCTTCCCGTGTCATCCAAATTCATCGCAAGCTTCGGTCTAAGTCCATTTGCTTTGTCGTACAATTCACTAACTGCTGGGTACCTCGACATGTCTCTTCCACCCTGCGATTGGACTTGTTCGATCGTCTGACTGAACGTGAGAATCGCATCTGACTCGAGAGGCTCGAGATCATAGCTCGGAATCTTTGGCACGGATACGGTAGAGGTACCAGTTGGTGGGTAGGAAGAAGAGTAGCTCGCGTCTTGGACAGGTGGGACTTCTGCCGGTGCACTTGCCTTCGGCATGCTCGCCTCCCTCAAACTAGCTTCAATTGCCGCTCTTAGATCTGGATCGTCGTCGTCATCTGCAATCGCGGTTGCCGGAGGTGCCGACATTCGTCTTTCAGGGTAGGTCGAACGGTCGACGTTGGGCCGTTCCGAGGGTTGAGAGTACGGTTGCCCTTGGTAGGGGATATACCCGGGACGATTGGTTGACGCAGAAGATGCGCCAACTTCCTGGAGGGAGAGTTGGATCGCACGTTGTAGTTCAGTGTCGAAGGTATCGCGGGTCCCGCTATTTCGGGGGATGTGCATGCTCGTGGAAAGCCGGTGGCGCTTGTCGCTGCAGAGCCTGAGTATGAACTACGAGAGAGATGAACAGCATACACGCACATCTTCTCGTTCTTTCGTAAGAGCTTTGAATGGCAACTATCGCAAACTCTGACAGGCTGAGTGATACCGAAATGGGGGAGGGGGATCGACTTGGACGAACACTGGTGGTCAAAAACTTGGCCACAGTTGCGACAGTGATGCTTCCGGTTTGTGAACGTGAACGGAGCTCGACAGCGGAGACAAACGTCAGAATCGATCCATTCTGGTGCGGTACTGGTGTCTACCATAGCCGAATTGGCGAGAGCGAGGTCTTTCGGAGGAAAGTCGTATCCTGGGGGCTATGAGGAGAAAGAATTCAAGAAGAGCGAGTAACGCACCTTCGTTCTTGAGTATCTTGTAGACTTGACCCACGTAACTTAAGGAAGGTTTTCCCTCGAATGCGAGAGCCCAGCTCTGGATGTATTTGAGAATGTCAGCTTTCACAGCATGATTCAGAGTAGGGATCTTGAGGATAGAAACGAGGTTGTCAATAAACTCCCTAGAAGCTACTTCGATCAAAAAATGATCTCCCCCATTCTTGACGCAGACATCTGTGAGCTGGTGGTGCGGATGAGGAGGGGCCATCGGGGAGCTGTGGAGGGTACTTACGCCGAGCGCGAGTATTTGTACGTTCGGGTTCTTGTGGTTGAGACGGCGCTTGAGTGCGCGCATGGAATCCTTTGCTGGGGCCGACTTTGAGCGGATCTGGTCGCATATTTCAAGATTGAGCGCGACGTCCTCAGCGCCGGCTGGGATGAGCTCGGACGTGGCCTTGTCTGAACAAGTCAAGTATTAGCGTGCGCTCGACGTCGACGACAGCGATCAGCGGGCTCACCGACGGCGTCGTCGATTTGAGATGTTCCCCAGAGCCAGCCAGTTAACGATGTCATCCTGCTTTGGTGGTCTCGATACTTGGTCACCACACAGCCGCAGCATGCCGCCCCCACATAGTCCCGATATTCAAGCGCCGATTTAAATATATCGATGCCGGCCGTTTAATCAACCCCCCGTGTACGGGTGCTTTTTCTATTTTAGCTATACTGTGACGGGAGTGACTCAGAGCCGGGTGCGCAGGTGAATTGGAGCGGAGTTAGAACGTGCGACTCATTCACAGGTTGTTCCCAAACAACCATTGTCGCTCAAGACCGGGTCAACAGCGCTCACCGTCTTGCACAGCAACGTCAACTGCCTGGCGTCATTTTGGGCACTCGGCATCACGCAGAACAACAGGAATCACGTTTCCCCGTTTTTCTGCCGTTTTATCTCTCTTTTCGCCTTTTCGACCCCGTCAAAAGTTCAGCGTCGAGGCCCAAAAATTCGCTGTTTTTCGACCTTTCTCCACGCAAGAATCTTCACGACCATCCCGATTCGCGTTAATTCACGTCTTGGACTCTCGTTCCCTTCTTTTTTTGCCCATTTCAGACGCGCGTTCGACTTTTTCCTTCGCTTCCAGTCATGCTTGGTCACCAGTTCGCGTACTCGGCGGCTCCCATCCGCAAAGTCAAGGAGGTCCAATTCGGTATCCTTTCTCCAGAGGAAATCGTGCGGCTTTTTTTTTTTCTTTCAGTTTATCTTCATTAATCGTCCTCCTATCTCATAGAAAGCCTACTCGGTAGCCAAGATTGAGCATCCAGAGGTCATGGATGAAACGACTCATAAGCCTAAGCTCGGCGGCTTGATGGATCCCCGCATGGGCACCATTGACAGAAACTTTAAGTGTCAAACCTGCGGGGAGGGTATGTCCGAGTGTCCTGGTCACTTTGGCCACATAGAGTTGGCCAGGCCGGTTTTTCATCCAGGTTTGTCACTTTATTTGTCTCCATACTATTGGATTTCATCGCCCCCGACATAGGTTTCATTGTCAAAGTGAAAAAGATCCTCGAGTGTATATGCGTAAACTGTGGGAAACTAAAGGCCGATATCGTGAGTCGCATCTAACTCTACTCGTTTCGCACCCCACCTCCCAATTTTCTGGGGGCTCTCTCCATAATCCATTGGAGAACCCCAAACCCGCACCGCGGCAGCCCTTGATTTATCGAGGCGTTTGGCCTGCTGTGGCGTGGCCAGCGCGCGTTTTCGGTCGCTTGATCGCCGCGTGAGCCATTGCAAGCGCCCAGTGTTGGTTGGACACGAGGTGCGCGGTGAAATGGGGCGCTGAACGAGGAGTGCGAAAGAAAGTCCTGACCATCGTTGGTATGCTGACGGCATACCCCGTGGTCTTGACATGCCGCTCTCGCCTGTGACGCATGTGCGAGACGCGCATGCTGTGGCCTAGCATGTACACCGAATATGTGCTTGTCCGCTGCCTCCTTGTGACGCTTTTTCTTAGCGTAGTAGCGACTTTTGCGCACGTCGCATCTTTATCCAGAATATTTTGCTGATGGTTTTTATCCCTCCACCCTTGCCATTTTCTTGTCGATGCTCCTGCAATATCATCATCCCTTTTTCAGTCGGACCCCGCCTTCGCCGACAAAATACGACATGTTCGCGATCCGAAAGCACGGATGGCTGTTGTCTGGGCGCACTGCAAGACAAAATCGACTTGCGAAGCTGATGAACCTAAAGAGGATGGCGCGGAGGGGGACGTTGATGACTCTAAGAAAGGACATGGTGGTTGCGGCCACATCCAACCAGCCATCCGAAAGGAAGGCCTCAAGTTATTCGTTCAATACAAACGACCCAAGGATGAAGACGAGGTTAGTATATGCAGCGCGTTGAGGATTAACCTTGTTAAAAGTCACCTCCATGGGTATAGGATGCCAAGTCGTTGCAGCCCGACAAAAGGTTGTATACGCCTTCCGAAGTGTATACGACTTTCAAAAAGATGTCCGATTCGGATCTGCACCTGATTGGGCTTTCGGACGAATATGCGCGACCTGAGTGGATGATTTTGACTGTGATGCCCGTACCCCCGCCTCCCGTTCGCCCGAGTATAGCAGTGGACGGAGGTGCGATGAGGAGTGAAGACGACTTGACATATAAACTTGGGGATATCATCAAAGCTTCTGCAAATGTTAGGCGTTGCGAACAAGAGGGAGCTCCTGCGCACGTTATTACAGAGTTCGAGCAGTTACTGCAGGTATGTCAAGTGAATGTTCATTTACGATTCGTTGCTGACACCATTTCGCTTCGCTTTCTTGACCGGAAGTTCCACGTTGCCACGTATATGGACAACGATATAGCTGGTATCCCACAAGCGTTGCAGAAAAGTGGACGTCCGGTGAAAGCCATCCGTGCCCGTCTAAAAGGAAAGGAGGGACGCCTGCGTGGTAATTTGATGGGGAAGCGTGTGGACTTTTCCGCACGAACGGTCATCACGGGTGATCCAAATCTGGAATTGGATGAGGTCGGTGTGCCAAGGAGCATAGCAATGAACCTGACGTATCCGGAACGAGGTATGTGTGACCTATTTCTGTGGGGAACTCGAGCAGTTGACTAATGTTTGTGTGTAGTGACGCCGTATAACATCGCTTACCTCCAGGAGCTTGTACGGAATGGTCCCTCCACATATCCTGGAGCACGATATGTCGTTCGGGACACAGGTGAACGTATAGACTTGCGATATAACAAGCGAGCGGATGCGTTCCTTCAGTATGGGTGGATCGTTGAGAGGCACCTCAAAGACGGAGAGTAAGTTGTGTCGTTTTGAGGTCCCCGATTAGGAGGTGCTGACGTGTGGGTCACCATCAGTTTCGTTCTTTTTAATCGGCAACCTAGTCTGCATAAGATGAGTATGATGAGCCATCGCGTGAAACTTATGCCGTATTCTAGTGCGTATTTATCTCCTTCTGTCTCCGATTTAGGAGGTGGCTTGACTGATGGAATGATTCACAGCATTCCGTTTAAATTTATCTGTTACGCCGCCATACAATGCTGACTTCGACGGAGATGAAATGAACATGCAGTACGTCTACTTGCTTTTATTTGGTCATTCGATTGACTCAGTGGTTCCTCTAGTATACCCCAGTCCGAAGAAACCCGTGCCGAGTTGAGTCAGATCGCATGGGTTCCGCGCCAGGTCAGTAGTTTTACTTGGCGTCGCCTTTGAACTGGGTATTCAAATTTTCGTAGATTATATCCCCACAAGCGAATAAGCCCGTTATGGGTATCGTACAGGATACGCTGTGCGGTATCCGCAAATTTACCCTGCGAGACACATTCTTGGACTGGAATCACGTCCAGAATATCCTCCTCTGGCTTCCGGATTGGGATGGCGATGTGCCGACTCCGGCGATCATCAAACCAAAGCCTCTTTGGACAGGCAAGCAGATCCTGAGCATGGTTATCCCTCGGGGTATCAATATTCACCGCGCCCCTGATCCAAAGTCATCAAACCCTGTTTTCGACGACGGTATGATGATCGACAACGGAGAAATTTTGTTCGGCATCGTGGATAAGAAGACCGTCGGTGCAACGCAGGGTGGTCTTATCCACGTTGTTTTCCGCGAGAAGGGCCCAGAGGCTACGCGCACGGTGTTTACGGGTATCCAGATGGTCGTAAACTTCTGGCTGTTCCACAACGGTTTCAGTATCGGCATCGGTGACACAATCGCTGGACCCAAGGTCATGAACTACATCACCCAGCGTATTGGGGAGAAGAAGCAACAGGTCGCGGAGATCATCGACGACGCTTACCACGACCGGCTGAAACCTATGCCGGGAATGACTATTCGAGAGTCGTTTGAGAGCAAAGTCGAACGAGAACTGAACCGTGCCCGTGACGACTCCGGTCAATATGCTCAGAAGAACCTGAAGGAGGACAACAACGTCAAGCAGATGGTCACCGCAGGTTCGAAGGGTTCTTACATCAATATCTCGCAGATGTCGGTCTGTGTGGGGCAGCAGAGTGTGGAAGGACGCCGTATACCGTTTGGTTTCCGTCATCGAACACTACCGCATTTCACGAAGGATGACTTCAGCCCCGAAGCTAGGGGGTTCGTGGAGAATTCTTACCTGAGAGGGTTGACGCCTCAAGAATTCTTCTTCCACGCCATGGCTGGTCGTGAGGGGTTGATCGATACCGCTGTCAAGACTGCCGAGACTGGCTACATCCAACGTCGTCTGGTCAAAGCGCTGGAGGATGTCATGGTCTGTTACGACGGCACCGTGCGGAATTCCCTCGGAGACCTCATCCAGTTCATTTACGGTGAAGATGGGATGGACGGCGCGTTCATCGAGCGGCAGAAAATCGACACGTTCGGAATGTCCGACAAGGAATTCGAGCACAACTATCGGGTGGATGTGACGGATAAAGAGGGAGGGTTTTTGCCGGGTGTTCTGCAGATCGGTATCGATGACAGTTCGTTAGAGTTGCAAGGGAAGTTGGACGAAGAATACGGACGGCTGGTTCAAGATCGCCGGGACCTGAGAAGGTTCATATTCCCCCGCGCGGACGGTTTGCAAGCCCACTACCTCCCCGTCAACCTCCAGCGCATAATCCAGAACGCCACCCAAATCTTCCACATCGATCGGCGGAAACCCAGCGACCTCGAGCCTGCCTATATCATCGACGCCGTGCATCAGCTTACTGAGCGACTCCTACCTATTCCTGGGGACGACCTGTTGAGCAAAGAGGTGCAAGTTAACGCTTCGCTCACCTTCCGCATGCACGTGCGGGCAACGCTAGCGACCCGACGTGTGCTGGAGCAATACCATCTCAACCGGGAGGCATTCGAGTGGGTGCTAGGAGAAATCGAAGCCAAGTTCAACCAGTCTCTCGTGAACCCTGGCGAAATGTGTGGGACGCTTGCCGCGCAGTCTATCGGTGAACCAGCCACACAGATGACGCTGAACACTTTCCACTATGCTGGTGTGTCGAGCAAGAACGTGACCCTCGGTGTGCCGCGTCTGAAGGAAATTATCAACGTCGCCACGAACATCAAGACCCCCTCGCTCTCGGTGTACCTGGAACCGGCGCTCGCGGAGAGTAGCACGTTGGCGAAGAACGTGGAGCAAGAGTTGGCCTTTACATCCCTCCAGACCGTCACTGCCGCCGTGGAAATCTGGTACGACCCGGATCCTACGTCTACCATCATCGAGGAGGATTCCGTGTTCGTAGAGTCTTTCTTCGCGATTCCAGACGAAGAGATCGAGTCGAAGCTGCATCTCCAATCGCCCTGGCTTCTCCGGCTGGTGCTCGACCGTGCGCGGATGATAGACAGAAAGTTGACGATGGCCTTCGTCGCGGGTCGAATTGCGGAGAGCTTCAAGACTGACCTTTTCGTCATCTGGAGCGAGGACAACTCCGAGAAGCTGGTCATTCGGTGTCGTGTGCTCGGGGGAACAGACAAGGACGAGGAGGGGATGGGATCTGTCGAAGAAGACGTTTTCCTGCGGCAATTGGAGAACACCATGGTCAACTCGGTCAATCTTCGTGGCGTACAGAGTATTCGCCGCGTCTTTTTACAGGAGCACGACAAGGTGTTCCACAACGAAGAGGGCGCGATCAAGACGACGAAGGAGTGGATGTTGGAGACGGACGGTGTCAACCTCAAGGCCGTCATGTGTGTCGATGGTGTCGACTTCACGCGCACGTACTCCAACAGCTGCGTGGAAGTTTTCGACGTGTTGGGCATCGAGGCTGCACGTGCTGCTATCATGAAGGAGCTGCGAGGCGTTATCGAATTCGATGGTTCGTATGTCAACTACCGACACCTCGCTTTGCTGTGCGACCTCATGACGCACCGTGGCACGCTGATGGCTATCACGCGGCATGGTATCAACCGTGCTGACACGGGCGCGCTCATGCGTTGTTCGTTCGAGGAAACGGTGGAAATCTTGATGGAAGCCGCCGCCGTTGGAGAAAAGGACGACTGTCATGGCATTGCGGAGAACGTCATGTTTGGGCAGTTGGCACCAATGGGAACGGGAGCTTTCGACGTTGCGTTGGACATCGATATGCTCAAGGACGCTATTGTCGACCATCGTCTCCCAGTCCAAAATATGCTGGCGGCGCACGCGGACGGCGGTATAACACCAGGGCAAGTGGCAATGACGCCGTACGACACTAACTCCCCTGCGTGGTCCGAAGCTGGGTTCAAAGGCGAGTCGGCTGCGTTTTCTCCCCTCGCTGTCCAAGGTGGCGAAGATGCTGCGAGTTTCTCGTTCCTTGGGTATGGGCAAAGCCCTCTCGGTGCTGGCGGGATGTCGCCTGCTGGACCTGGTTACAGTCCGAGCTCTCCTAATGCATATTCCCCGACGTCCCCATATGTTCCGCAATCGCCATTTGGTGGTGCCACGTCACCCTTTGGAACATCACCATACGCAACTTCACCGTTCTACGACCGCGGCAGGGCACCTACGTCACCAACGTATTCGCCAACTTCTCCCGCACTCAATCTTACGTCGCCGGGATACTCGCCAACTAGTCCGAGATATTCGCCCACGTCACCGTCGTTCTCTCCGACGTCGCCGAGATATAGTCCCCAATCGCCTTCCTTCAGTCCTACGTCGCCACGGTACTCGCCGACCAGTCCATCATTTAGTCCCGCATCACCGAGATGTGCGTGTTCTCTCTTCGTTTATTGTGGCACTGTATACTGACGTATATGTAGACTCACCGAGTATGCATCTATGCCTCTCTGTTACCATGTGTTACTGACCCTTCTGATATTGCCTCGTTGTAATCATAGCTTGTAAGCTTTCTATTCGGTCGTTGGTAATTACCGCTAATGAGATCCGCAGCCCCAGCTCATATGTCTCCCTCTTCACCAAAGTATTCCCCCACCTCTCCGACTTCCCCGTCGTCACCCAAATATTGTATGTATTCGTTTCCTCGCGCGTTTAGCGTACTCACTTTTTACAGCTCCCACCTCCCCTACTTATTCCCCTGCTTGTAAGTCTCTACGTGATCCGTTGGTTTCTTTTGCTGACGACTCTGGATCACTAGCTCCAGCGTACTGTAAGTATATAGACATGTGCATGCTTGGGCTACTGACGGTCACCTTCATCAGCCCCGGCGTCTCCGGCGTACAGCCCGACATCGCCGCAGTGGTCGCCCTCAAGCCCTGCCCAAAACGGGTCTACTGCCCGCTCGCACTCGTACAGCACATCACCCTCCTGGGAGTAAGTTGTCTGTGCTCACACCTTGTCGATCTGTTATCCGGTGCCGGCTCACTATGCAACCGCCGTTATTGCCGGAGGCGCGGTGATCAGCGTTCGTGTTGCTGGGATGTTTATTTAGCTAGTACCTTTTTTTGTCTCCCCCGTGTCATCTTTGTTTCTGTTAATTTCGTGCCGCTCTTTTTTCTTCGTGTCCAGCAATTCCATGTAGAATAAGCACACAATTTTTACTCTACGGGCCAGATTTGCATACGTCGTTTGTGAATGAAATGACGATGCATTTATTCCAGGAAACGTAGTGTTATCATAGTTGAATGTCTGTAAGATGGTTCTTCATATTTGGGTGTCGAAGTCTAATCACGTAACAACCTTAAACGCGTTACATCACCACTGTCGTCTCTCAAACGTCAACGCGTCAATTGTCTTTGAATACGATGTTATCTACTCCATCGCGTCCCCTAGGCTCAGGAAGGTCACGTCCTAGCAATTCAACGCGTCCATGGACCGGGCAGTCACGCCCGGGGACGACGCGTCCTGGAACTGCCCGCCCTCAGACAGCTGCGTCAACAAGGCATGAAAGCAGCTATGTCATCGCTCTCCTCGAAAGCCGTGGAGTTGCACACGAAGTAGGCATCGCGGCAATGGATAAAGAAACGGGTCGCGTCGTGCTCGTCCAGGTATGGTCGGAGCTCTGCCTCTCGAGTACCCATTTTTCATTTGTTTTGTCGTCGTCTGACCTGGGGGGACTCCCATCGTTCGTTTGAAAGCTGGCAGACTGTCCGACGTACATCAAGACGCTGCATCAGATGCACATTCATTACCCCTCGCTCGTTCTTGTCCCTGACACGTTCATCGCTGTTACGGACGCGGGTTTAGCTTCTTCCGGGAAAAAGCCGCCGAGCACGTCCTTGTTGGTCCAGTTTATTATAGAGGAGTTTCCAAACGTGCCTGTAGAGCCGGTCGCGAGAAAATATTGGAACGATGGTGCAGGTGTGTCCATCACGCGTGAGCTGCTGGCTGGTGGTAACCCATCGCAGGGATGGACTTCATCACGCAATTGTGCGTCGAGAACGACGAGCGGGCTGCAACCCTCGTCTCGGTGTCGGACAAGTACAGCCTATATGCGTCTCAGGTTTCACTTTACGCTGACACGTCAATCCGACAGGTACTATGCGCTCTCCGCTGCGTGTGCATTGTTCAAGCATGCTGAAAGCCGGTTGAATACGCGGTTTTCTCCCGGTTCACTGCGCATACATTATGCGTCTGTCGAGGGTACGATGCTGGTTGACCCCGAGACTGCGAAAAATCTCGAGCTCGTCAAAAATGTCATGCGTAAGAAATCGTCACATACGCTCTTCGGGTAACACGTTCTACAGGATAGTTTTCTGCTGATTGAATGTATGAACAGAGTTCTCAATCATACGTATACTGCGATGGCTGCACGCTTATTGCGCGCGAACATCTTGGCACCGTTAACGGGTACCTGAATTCCCACTTGAGCTGCTGGGAACCCCTAGCTGAACGATGAAAATGCAGGTATCGAAGCCATCAGTGCGCGTCTTGACGTCGTATCAGGTAATTCAGTGTTTCTTCATCCCATCGTTCCATTCCTCATTCACCATGCAGAGCTCGTGCAAAACGAAGATCGGTTCTCTGACATACGGAATGGACTGAAGCGTCTCAACAAGCTGGATTTCGACAAGTTAATATCATCGGTCAGGCGACTCAGTCTCCACTCCTGCAAACAGTAGTTTACGCCGCGATTTCATTAGCTTGGAATGGTTGAAATCCGCCCGTCCAATTCTGTCAAGTCTGCATCTGCTCGAGTTTCCCAGATGCTCGCTCTTCAGAGTGTCATTCAGAATCTCCCTTTCCTTCAGAAGGCATTGGTGAATAGCGGGTCCCAGCTCTTGCAAATCGTCCACGAGGTATGCAAAGGTACCTGATATTCGTCACGATCTCGCGTTTCATGATATTCAGATGATTTCGGATAACCGGCTAGCGCTGATCGGTGATCTTATTACGGACAATCTGAATGATGAAATCGGACCTAACAAGGTTTGGACTTACAACGGGTGCCTCCCCGTCTGTTGATTTGCTGTTCTGCCTAGGGTGGTCTCGCAGCTGTAAATGCTAGAGTATATGCGGTAAAGGTGAGACGGTCACTGGTTAGGCTCGACGAAAATAAGATATTCTCGTTCTAGGCTAACCGTAACCGTCTCCTCGACGTGGCGCGAGAAACGTTCAAGGAGAATGTCGGCGATATATATCAGTTGAATTCCGCACTATCAGAACAGCACGGTTTGCCGATAACGTTGGTGTACCAAGAAAGTGGCTTTGTCTTTGCACTGAAGAAAGACGAGTTGGAAGGAGAGCCTCCCAAAGGCTTTCTGAACGTTTCTGCGCAAAAGGGTAGATGGATATTCTCAACCATGGAATTAGTATGTGAATTTGTGTCTTGCTTCCAAGATGACCCAAGGACCGGCTTTTCTTAGAAGAAGCTGAACGCGCGGATGAAGGATGCGCTAGACGAAGTCTTGATCCTTAGTGACAAGTGAGTGTTCGTCTGTTCCGGCGTAACTACATTAAACGGAACCATCAGAATTATTCAAGACTTGGTGTTCGAAATATTGTCACATTCCGGCGCCCTGTACACGGCTTCTGAGGCGGTACGTATGTCTCCTTCATTGTGTCAATAAACTTCTCACTCCGATAGGTGGCCTTGGTCGATCTCCTTTGGTCGTTTGCGCATGCTTCCATAAGTAAGTATAGACTTGCAACCCACGAGTTTATACTGATCGAAGTGGTAGTGAGAAACTACGGTGATTTATGTGCGGTTGTTGGGAGCGGTATAATCTAATGGGTCTTACGGTCGCGTAGTCCGTCCAGAGTTTACAGGTACACTCGCCGTCAAATCAGGCCGACACCCGATTCTTGAAACTGTTCATGCTGCGGGTACATTGGTTGCGAACGACATCTACTGTTGTAATGCATCTCACTTCCAGATCATCCAAGGTCCAAAGTGAGTGCGTTACTTCCCCTGAAAGGGAATTCTAACTCAGCACTTTATCACTAGTATGTCCGGTATGCTGAATATTAACGAGTTGGAAAATGTTTTCCTTACATGTGTTTAGGGAAGAGTACGTACCTTCGTCAGACTGGCCTCTTGGTCATCATGGCGATGTGTGGCTGCTTCGTCCCTGCCGACTATGCAAGCTTTCGGTGCGACACCCAATTTAAATCTATGTGCAGTTTCCAATCATTCCTTCTGCGATTAGCATCCACGATTCCCTTTTGTCTCGTCTATCCAATGATGATGATATGGAGAAAAGCTTAAGCACGTTTGCGAACGAGATGACTTCCTCAGCAATGATATTAGGAAGGTGCATTCTTCTTTCCAGAAATTGCGCTTATCCCGCGAACAGGGCTCGCGACGCCTAAAACTCTAGTGTTAATGGACGAATTAGGTCGCGGAACATGCCCTCGCGAAGGTGTTGGAATTGCACATGCCATTGCGGAAGAACTGATAAGCATCAAGGTGGGTGTCAGGTTGCCATTTTACACTGCTGACCCGTTGCGTTTAGTGCTTTGTATTATTTGCAACGTTCGTTCGCCCTTCCATCGAATACACACTTCCATTTCACATTGTCCATAGTCATTTCCACGAGTTGTCGACAACGCTTTCCCGGCAACCTTCGGTAGTGAAGTAAGGGTTGATTTCTGATGCGAAATTATTTCTCAAGCAACTGAGATCCTTGAGTCTGCATCTGTCTGTTCAGGTCGGTAACAACCATTCTGCACAATATCGTTGCGACAGCCATCCCGCGTTAGCGTAAACGACAATCTGCGTCTAGTATCGGCATGGTATTCAAATACAAGTAGGTGACGTCCGTGGAAATTTGTTGATACATTGATCCACGTCCGTGCAGGATAATGGACGGTCTCCCCGAAGAATTGGGTCACTATGGTTCGCTCTCGTTCATCAAGGACAAATTGCTACTACAAAAATAATTGCGATAGGGCTCGAACTTGCTCGACTTGCGGATTTACCAAGCGACGTCATAGAAGAAGGTAGGAAAGTCGCAATTGTGCTAGCAGACCTACATGCCCGAATGGAAGAAGAAAGTCAAACGACAATTATGGCGACACGCCGTCGTGCTGTCTTGAGGGTATGCTATCTGGTATCGTCATCCTTGCTTATAACATTACCTTGTGTGCCTGGCGCATTGCAGCTCCGTTCACAACTCACACAAGCTCTGGATTACTCGACGCTTCCCGAAGAGGAATTGGTAGATTATCTCGCAAGGTTTCAGAAGGAGCTCATTCAGGTATTCCACGAGACCTCTTCTTGACCAAATTCAAATTCTCCTACATTTGTCTGTTTGCAAATGTACTATTTTGGATGGTGCCTGCGGCAGTGCCCCAACAATGAATTTGAGGGAAGCTGCCAAGTCTTATCGTTATCACACGCTAGCGATACCAAATGATTAAGGTATCAACAATATCAGGCCTCATTCAAAGTCCCAACATTCAAAACCGACCAAAAATAGTTACTACTCAGACACAGCACAGTCGCGGAGCCATCCCGATTGGATGGTTCACACCATCATATCTACCCTGGGCGGCTCAGCCACTAGTGCTTCTTCTCCCGAGCTTTCTCCCCGAGTTGTACCTTCACATTCAGGTTGATTATTCATTCTAGCGCCTCAGAACTATGGGCAATTGCGTCTCACGTCTTCTGCTAACACAAAGTAATCGTGAAGGCCACTCCGAGAAATGTGGGTCCTATCTAGTAGACCTGCCCCCATGCCCAGCATTACCTATCCAAGAACCAACGCAGTCCTTCTGGACATTCCCACCTTCTCCCATTGATACCCACTCATCCAGCGACAACTTCCCTGCTCACGCAGACGTCGGTGAGTAGTATTACTGTAACCGCTCTCCATATGTCGGCTCATTCGTATGACCTCTCGCAGTCATAATCGGTTCCGGAATATCCGCCGCATCGTTTGCAAGGGCTTTGCTGGACATTGACCAAGCACGAAGTGACGATAGCCACCCGCTCCACGTCGTTATGCTAGAGGCGCAGGAGACGTGTTCGGGCGCGACGGGCAGGTGGGTTCAGGGCCCCCGATCATGCGACCGCACCGAATTAATATGCTAACCAGGAACGGAGGGCACATCAACCCACCCCTATACCACGACTATGAGGACTTGAAACGGAATTTGGGCAAGACTGCAGCGCAGCAGATCATACGCTTCCGACTTGCGCACCATGACGTGTTACGAGAGGTTGCAGAGGCAGAGGCGGAAGATGCTGACTGTCGCGAGGTGCACACTGTGGACGCATTCTTCGATGAGGCTGTTTTCACAGAGGCAAAGCGAAAGCTAAGCATCTACAAGGCAGACATGCCTCTAGAGGCTGCTCCGTATCACGTCTGGGAAGGCGAAGATGCCCGAAGGGTGCGTGAGTCACTTATAGCGAGGCATGTGCCCTAACTGAACGACATCCTTTCTAGAGATACAACCTATCCTCGCTAGCTGTTGGCTGCTTCGTGACGCGTGCGGGGGCGGTACATCCTTATCGGTTCGTCACAGACATTCTTTTGCGGCTCTTGGAGGAATATCCTAAATGGTAAGCGGTGATTCGGTGATTCTGGTTGCCTAGCTCACTGAAACCAAACATAATCCAGTTTCCAACTTTTCACACATACACCCTGCACGTCCATTTCCGAACCCTCGTCCACAAACCCGTCTTATTCCTTGACTACGCCCCGCGGACAACTGACCGCCTCTCATGTTGTCCATCTTACGAATGCGTACGTTAGCACGCTTGTTCCGGGCCTCGTAAATATTGTGCATGGAAGTCGAGAGACGATGAGCGCACAACGACCTGGAACAGCCCTCCAGTTTCAAGCCAATGACGCGCAGGAGAACACGCACGAGAGAAGATCTTATGTCTTTTACGATAGCCCCGAGCGGAAGGGTTTTGACTATCTTACGCAACTCCCGAACGGAGAGCATGAACTCATGTTTGGCGGGGGTCGCGAGGAGCTTCGCGATGATACCAAAGATGGAAGGGTATGTAGACCGGCGTCGAAAGGTATGTTTGATGTGCACAGCGCGGTGCATGTATCCGGCGCACTTCCTATCTATTTCGGGGCATCCAATTGGGGAGCCGAGGGGATCGCTACCACAGAATCTCCGAAGGGAGACGGCACTCTCCGAGCACCGTGGGCTGCTGGAAGGGTGAAGGCACTCTGGAGTGGCATATTGAGCGTTTCCGTAGACGAGTTCCCCTGGGTGGGTCGAATTCCAAGTGTCATTTCAGGGCGTCAATCACCCGCACCGAGAACGATGGCATTGGAGAAGGACAAGAGAGGGGCGAGGACGGCGGATCCCGGGGAGTGGATTGCAGCTGGGTACTCAGGGGAAGGAATGGTTCATGCGTGGTTGTGCGCGCGGGCACTTGCACTGATGGTGCTGGGGCTTGACACCGTCAGGGGCGTGGAAGTGAATGCCGAGGGAGGCTATGGAGAGGGACAGACGGTTGATGAGTGGTTACCAGCGAGTTACAGGATTACCGTGGCACGTTGGAAGCATGCGTGCGGAAAGTCGAAGGGGTTGAGGAAGGAGAGAAAGATCGTCGTGCGTGGTGGAGCGGGGAAGATGAAGCTGTTTGAAGGTATTTGAGTGATTAGGCGTTTTTGGATGATTGGCTAGATAATGTAAAATTGATAATTTGGAAACGTAGTTTAGTGTTGACTTGGTTCGTATATATGATCGATTTTATGTAGAATCTAACCACCGCCATCAATGTGGCGTGGCGCACGTTCGGACCACAGCAAGACTGCAGCTCAGTTAACGATAAATGGCAGTAGGTCGGCTATGATTCGCCCCCTTTTTCACTTTTCACTGATAGCTCCATTTAGTCAACTTGACCCGACCAGAATCGGGCTACAGCTCTGCAGGGCTGTGAGTTTCCTAGTATAGACTAAGTATTTTATTCATGGTTGCTCTAGGCTGACATTCCGAGCGTATGTGAAATCAGATCATCATAGATGGACCAGCGTCGTAATACGCCGATTGTAGATGACCCTCGCAAGAGAGTGTCCTCATATATAGACCACAGGAAGTGATGAATAACTATTTTCTTGTCTTCTTTAATGGTGAGTTTACGTTATGCCCTACGACCAGGTTTAACCCCGTGATGCGGCAGGGATCCTTCGATGCCGTCAACCACTTCAATCCTTTATTTAGTTTCAAGTGCTGCACTCCAGGCCCCCGCGTCGCTGCGATGTATCTCCCCGGCATCTCTTCCCTGCTCAGTCAACGTTCCATGCCAATCTCATCCGTTCCGCAGAAGGAGCCTTATTTCTCTCTCGACACAAGTGGCGTGTCCGGTTTCTTTGGTGGGGACGAGGCGATTTCTGCCATGGCTACCGTCCACATTTACAGAGGCCGCAGGTGGTTAGGATGGTACAACACTCCAGGATCGTATCAGATCGCAAAACAATATGGTCTCATTGCCAAATCAACAGTCTTCAAGGGAATCTTCCCAGGTGTCCGCACCGATCCTGCCAAGCTATTTGAATTCGATGGCTGCCGGGGTCCAAAGTTTCGAGGTGTAGCCTCTGGGACCATCATGGAGCACACTGGCCATTTAGCTTCCATTCTCATGGAGTATTGTCCGTCTCTCAATGAAGTCAAGATTAAAGGAAGGGATGGACCGGGTGTTGGAGTCACGATCGTCAAGTTGAACACGGTGCCTCCCAAAGTTGTATATCCAGAACGTGTCAATACCTACTCCCCCCTCCTCGCTCTTATCCCCATTCTTGCTAGTCTCTTTGCATGTGCTGCAAGCCTTGCCTATCGTGATTGGTTTTCGTCCTCCTTGATTTTATGGGGTATCCTTGGTAATGGTATATCCTGCCTTGTTATCGGTTCAGGACGTTTGCACTTTACCCATCACATACCCTCAGCGGGATGCCCACCCGGTGACGGCATTCTTGGTTCTGGACAGGAGTTCGTGGTACTGCAAGGAGCAGAGGGCGCCGTAAACTCCATCACTCTCGGCAAGTTTTTGCTCAAATTTCCGAGCGAATTCTATGATGAATACATTGGATACTGCTCCATCCTCCTCTCCATTCAATTCATCGCCCAACTACTCCTCATTCCTCAGGGATCGTTATTTGGCCAAATCATGTTCATCGCTTCCCTCGCTATTTCTTGGATTTACAACTCGTGTCTCTCCGCGTTTGACAGGGAGAAAATTCAACAGCACATCCTGCTGGACCAAGTACTCAAGAGGCCATCGTTGAAGAGGTATTTCGTGACTACACGTGCCGCTGCACTTGTGCTGGTGCTCTGCGTACTCGCCCCCAAGGATCCAGCCAAGATCCTTGAGACATACCTGCCCAACGATACGAAAGTCTGGCGAAAGTGGAGGGAAGTGGTCGCAGAGCGGTTCCTTGAGGGGGAGGAGCTTCATTTTACTGACGCAGACTGGAATCTGCCAGGGTTTACTAGTGATGAGAGGCGATTGCTTCAGACACTTTACGCTGATGCGCACAAGGCATACGTCGGTTTTATGGAGAATAGTAAGGACCACCAGCAACTGTAGTGTCTGAGTACGACGTGCGTCACGACGGTGTAGTTACGACTGAATGTATGAACCTACAGTACCCACTTCTATTTATATAACTGCTTCCGAGTCTACGCAGGGGGGATTGTGTGCGAAGAGGGGACGCTCGGGTGGTCATCCCTACTCGTCCGTCGGGCACTGGGCTTCTTTGAGGATCCGGGTCGGAGCCCCTCGAGGTCGAAGCTTCAAGAATATGTTCCAGTTGATACTCGTTCCCAACCACGACCAGGGTTGATACTCTAGAATGTGGAACTATTCATGATTTTTAATTTTAATTTCAATTTTATGTCAATTTCTGTCCTATGTTGGAGTGCGCAGACTCTATGAGGACAATCTAACTAAGCTAGGTCTCCTGCCCCTTGCGACTCCATCTGCACGAATGCCCCGTGGTTGAAAGTTGTAACACTCGGTCCGCCATTCCCGCCGGTCGTTTTAGACGCCACAGATCTCCGCCGCACCGCTCGGTGGCTACGGTTCGTCAAATTTGGGTTGACGTGCGACAATATGGGTTTGCAGGTACTAGGGCCCATGGGGCCTGCCGTACGTGAGGGAGTAATGGAGTATGCGACGAGTGAGTGAGTGA